>CAHIKZ030000966.1:480000-505000 GCA_903632075.3 Acanthosepion pharaonis
TGTTTTCTCCTTTCGTTTGAAGGCTTAACACCGTAATAACTGATATTACATATAGTGTATGATGTGGCTCAAGTAATTATATATTGCCTTACCTAAACAGACGTAAATCTCCAGAATTTTGATTCGTTCAATCCGACTTGAAGAATTCAAGAAATACAATATTCCTTCTAATTTCCTTCAGTTTAACTATCAGTCTGACTAAGATAATCTTTCTAAACAGTGTCTTACCCTTATCTAAAGTAATTAGGAAAATCAGGGTCCACGCTCAGTTCCATTTCTCCATTTGTCTGCTTTCTTAAAAAGATCAGTTCTTTATACACTAACGTACAAAAAGTCATGAAATATAAAGCAATAATGACGATAGGTAGCGCCACTGTTCTTGATATATATATATATATATACCCATATATATATATATATTCGTTATACTGGAGCATCTAGCGAGTTCTAGGGCGTATCTCCATATCACGCTGAATCACCGGTTAAGCTAGTGGAGAACGTGAAGAGGGGTATTAACAGTAGATAACTGATATCCATTAAACATGGAACTAGGACAGTCTACCCAGTGAGCGAAATAAAAGGTTCAGTTCGACATTCCAACAACCTGAAGAAGGCCAGAAGAAGAAAGCGTAAAACGGCCGAAACGTTGTAATAAATATGGCGACAAAGATGAGGACAATACTCTAAATAATGTAAATAATGAAACTGGAATTGTCTTGCTATGATTTAACAAATTTAATTATACATTATAAGGCCATGAAAACTTTTTGAGTGTTGATTTTTCCAACTAAATTCTATTTTCTACCTTAATTCGAAGGCTTAACACCAGCTCCGGAAATTATATATTGCCTAACCTGAATAGCTGTAAATCTCCTGAATTTTGATTCGTTCAATACAACTTGAAGAATTCAAGAAATCCAATAATCCTTCTATTTTCTACCAGTTTAACTATGAGCCCGATTATGGTAATCTTTCTAAACATGGTCTTACTCTTATTTAAATTAATTAGGAAAATCAGGGTTCGAACTCCGTTCCATTTCTCCATTTGTCTGCTTTCTTAAAAAGATCTGTTCTTTATACTCTAACGTGCCAAAAGTCATGGAATAGTATACAATGACAACGAGAGTTAGCGCCACTGTTCCTTAACGCCATCTTAATGCCCAGTCATATAAACGTTTTACCCTTACATCTAACGAGCCCTTGGTCTTACAGCCATATCACGTTGAAATACCGGTTTCCGTACGATCATCGAAGTTAAGCGTCATCGAGCCTGGTAAGTACCTAAATGGGTGACCTCTTGGGAATATCAAGGTTCTGTAACCTTGGATGTGCGAGTGGGGTAATGGATAACGGCTCGGAATTGGAAATCGGAGAGACGAGTTCAATTCTATTCGGACACATTATATTCACTTACGCGCAAACGCTCTTGGGAAATTATGAGTTAATTAGTAAGACTTGTATCAGTAAATGGTTAAAATGACAAAATAAAATTTACAATTTAAAAATACTTTCTGGCTTTAAATAATCTGAAAAAGGTTGATAAGCCATAAAATAACAAATCAATCAATCAATCTAGGAAGTCCTAGAAATGTATTCTTAGCTGTACATGGCAAAGTAACATAATTTTTACAGCGCGAACGGGGCTTGATAAGGGTAATAGAAGGATGAAGCATAACATTTCTGAGATTTTGAGGATACTTGCCATTCTTCAATCTAGGGGTCACGTGTATACGGGAAGACCTGATCGCAATCATTATCGTTCACCGCTAATGACGCATTATCCGAGCTCGATTTCTTAACGATACAGAACAGAATTGTTTGACTAGAAACGTCTGCAGAAATCAAACAAGTGATACCGGCTAAGATCACATTCCTATACACTGAATGAGTTGCCAGACGAATATACTAATATAGTCATGGGTAAAGCGCGGCCTGCGGGGGAGCATGCTGCCCGTTTGGTCTTTCTGAATGGCACTGTTAATTTCATAAGGAAAATAACATTTCTTAACATTTTGTTTTGTTTTGATCTCACTTGTTCACTCACACATTCTCTCTCATACTTAACAGCATACATAAACAATGGTTAATTACAATGTTTCTTGAATTTTGTAAACTTTCGGTGAAAGTAACGTTTTTATTTTAAACCATTGGCGATTTTCGCCAAGGAATATCATAGGTGTAAACATCTTCTGCTTTTGAAAGAGAAAACCTTCGTATTATTTTTTCTCTAAAGAATATTTTTTTATATTTTCAATTATAAATAAATCAAACGCAGCGACATGTGTTAATCAAAATGCCATCTGTGATAATATTCTGCCAATATTTCATTTTTTTTATTTATAGAAAGATCTTTTCCCTAAAGAAAAAAAAAGAAATCGACTTTTTTTCCACATTTTTAGATATACGCTTCCGCATATGGCCTTCTGCAGTGAAAATAGCTGAGGTAACATACTGTGTAAAATTACCTTGAATTTTTTAGAAGGGCCACCCGTCTTGTGAGCCATAGATGCTACGGCCCACTGCCCGAAAAAAGGGTTGCTCATGCCTGTACTAATATATCAAGTCAGTTCCACAGATTTTACCTTCCCTGTGTTTTAGGAGCAGATTACACCAGCAGAGACAATACCAAAGATGTGCTAATGAGATCGATAATTATAACTAGATAATTGGCAGAGTGAGACGTTATTTGATGTGACCATACCGAGTTTTAATTTTCAGACTAATTTTTTATACCAATGGACATCCAGGACAAGGTCCAAGAGCCACCGAAGATAGAGGGTTACAAAGTGTAATGTATAAGCGTAACAATTGGAATTTATTTGACTATGCAGGAAAAAATAAGGTTAGCTCTAGACTTGAAGAGGTCAAAATTGGAGTGATTGGGAGAACATCCTGGTGGGAGTGTGTTTCACAAAGCAGTAGTCTTTGACAAGAAGCTGACCGAAAACAACATAGTTTTCCCTATTGGAATACGAAGAGAATAGATTCCCAATTTCAAAGGCCAGGAGTGAGTGGACAAGGAAATGTATCTGGTCAGAATACAATAAAATAGCAACAGTGTACGATTTTTTGTCTGTGTGAAAGGAGATGTAGGGTGACATAATACATCATCACCCAAAAGGCCGCGTTAACGCATTTAAACTCCATCACAACAGGCAATGTCCAACCCAGATATAACCTGGCTCTTGTAAAAATAGAGTGTAGCCAGCGTGTCAGATACTTACTGGGGCGCTAAAATGAACACTCCATTTTCCCAGCTTATTTAAGAATTGATCGCATATCTGAGTTCCACTTGAAGTCTGGGAAGAACTTGTGTCACCATAGGAAAACAAGATAAGGATCTTCCTTAAAAGAAAACCTGAAGAGAGACGAACATTCAGAGTCGGCTATGTGATGGTGAAACGTTACTAGTTTCGACTTGGCCACATTGAATATTACAAGCCAGTCATTTCCCCATTGAATCATCAGGGCTAAATCAGAGGAGAGATAATGGTAGAGTTCGTGTGTGGTGCGAAATCAATAAGGCATGTGCCCAATTAGTTAATAAGGTTGGCTGGTAATGCTGCCATGAAGTTGTGGGCTGAGCTCATAGAGAGCTGTCCCCCAACAAAGTTCCTTAAACAGTGAGTACAACGCTATAGTGTTTCCTGATATTTAAAAAGCAGTCATAGACATATATCCCTGCAAAACAGTAATAATGAAACAAAGTATTGAGCCCATGTTGCTTAGAATTACTGTGACGAAAATTTCGAGGAATGATGTGGCATAACTTGAACCCAAATGAGCATTTATGGGACGTGTTGAAGAGGTCTATGCCTCTGCATAACCCTGGATTCATCCATAAAAATATATATATATATATATATATATATATATATATATATATATATAGAGAGAGAGAGAGAGATATGATATTCATCATATATATATATATATATATATATATATATATATAGAGAGAGAGAGAGATGATATTCATCCATATATATATATATATATATATATATATATATATATATATATATATATATATAGAGAGAGAGAGAGAGAGAGATGATATTAGTGGTTAATACACACACACACACACACACACACACACACATATATATATATATATATATATATATATATATATATATATTAATTTAGGTCAGCGATTCAGTAATGAATAATGTATCTCATAAATAATTCATATTTATCTGTTTCTCACTCATTTAAACCGTCTTTTAACCCCTTTCTTTAAAACTTCTCTCTGTTAAATTTTAATACCCACCTTCACTTTTAAAACTTCCTGTTCTTCTCTCGCCTGATACCTGTCTCTAGAGCTTTCATTTACCTTTCACATTCGTCCCACCACTCTCATTCATACATACACTCTCACTAAATTTTATTTTTATTCCCGGAGTTATTTTTCTGATTTCTTTTTGAATTTGTGGGTCTGATGAATTGGATCATAATTACGATTCCAATGTAATAAATTCTAACCATGGAATATTAGTGTTTAAACATTTTTATTATATATATATATATATATATATATATATATATGAATTTTGGGTCATTCCACATATGAGGCGATTTGGGATTTTATTGTATATTAAACATTTGCTATGTAATAACTAGATTGTGAGCTATTTATGTGAATCGTTTTTAAAATCTTCTATTACTAGGATCCAGCGGCATTATATACCAAAGCATTTGTTACCTTTACTATATATATATATATATATATATATATATATATATATATAGATAGATAGATAGATAGTTAGATAGATAGATAGATGTATCAGGGTAATCCATATGAGATGATTTGGGATTTTTTGTGTATTGATTATTTGCCCTGTAATAAAAAATGCATTGAGCTCTTTTTTGCGGATCACTTTTAATATTTATATTATTAGGATCCGCTTGGATTTTTTTACCAACGCTTTTGTTACCTTACCATATATATATATATATATATATATATATATATATATATATATATATATATATGTGTGTGTGTGTGTGTGTGTGTGTGTCCGATTGGTTGGAATAAGAGCTGGCTCTGATTTTCACAACGGTCGATTTCATAATGAGTTGTCTTCTTGAATATAAAGGCCTGGAGAAACAATCCCAGCGCTCAGCACTTTCTGAAAGTCTATGAAAACCATAACACGACCCTTGTGTGTGAAATTGGGTAGAAAGAAACGTCCGGAAGCTGCAGATGGTTGTACTACCACGAAATCCCAAGACATCGTGGCCAATGTTTTGAATTGGCTGTCACCCTTAATAAAAATGATCACGTCATATTATGCGTTCTCTCCCAGAAACTGTGACTAAGTTCCGTTCACATCAGATGCAATATAATCTAGAGTTGGACAGAGCAGGCAACTGTGATAGGGATTTGCTAGTCGCTCTGGCAAACGGATATGCTTGCAAACGAGTAGTAGCTGACTATTATATATGTTTATTTGGGCGGCAAATTCTCTTTTATGTATATCTGAGTGAATAAATTACAGTCATTATTTCTGCTAATTTTTAACAAAATCTGTTCAAACTCACGAATAACCTTCCGTGTTAAAGGATGCGAGAACTGTGCTATAGCTGTTTCAATTATTTTTATTTTATTTTCCCAATTTCTTTCGATATCCTTCCAAGATCATCTTCAGAGGTGCAAGTAGTACAAAATCATATATATATATATATATACTGGGTTCGACTCTCTCAGTTCCTAGAACTAACAGGCAGACTAACCGTACAAATGATTTAGTTATATTAGTGAAGCCTTTTGCACAACCAACGAAACTTTTTCAAAGAGTTGAATATAGACAAGTGCTGTGAAGTATGCCACAATGACCCAAGCGACCCTCCGCAGATGTTGAATTCAGAATTGTCTTTTTCCTAGACTGTTCGCTACCCAAGGCTATAGAACCCTGTGCTGGTATTTACCCATACGTGGGGAATGAAGAGATATATCCTTACCTGTCCTAAGTGTATCAGTACGTAAGTGAATGTTAAGTACTCGACTGGAATTCGAAATCGACTCTCCGATTCCTCAATTCATCGTTAATACACTGTAATTCGTTATGATAATGGAACTGAATTTTCTAATTTAATTTTAATTTTGATGATTTAATTTGAATTGAAGTTTCAGTTTTGAAGTATGGGAATTTCGGTGTTGCACTGACACTTGGCACTTAAGAATTTTGCATTTTAAGAACATAGCCAGTTCTTATTATTGTATAGTCTAATATATGGAGAAATAAACTATAGTTTGTATTGTATATATTCTATTTATATCTTCTACATTTTTTTAGTTCTAGGCTATTAAAAATGTGGAAAATGGCAAATTTTGGCGTATGCTTTGCCACTTGTAGAATATAAATAATTGCTCCTAGACTGAAAAAATAAAAAAATAAAATTGATTATAATAATTCAATGACTTACCTTGTGAAAAACGTTGAAATGTTTCTTTTACAAAGGTTACAGTCTTCATAGTAGGCTTAAGATTTACATCAGAAAAAAATCAAATGTTTAGCTTTTTTTGAAAGTTTCTCAAGTAACGTGGACAGTTACATACAGAATAGAGTGTTTGCTCTAAGTTAGCAAATCGCTAAAATTTGAAATCAGCACAAAATAACACCAAATTTCGAGAGGCTATAATCCCTGAACTAAGAATTTAAGTAAGTAAAGACTGTAGGCATTTTAGTTTCTCATAGGTGATTACAAAATAATAAGATTAGGGTGGGTAGATATGAGATTTACATCAGAAAAAAATCAAATGTTTAGCTTTTTTTGGGTAGATATGAGATAATAATATCACTGAGGAATTTAGATAAATAGGTCTATATTTCTGAGATGAGGCTTCATGTACATTATTTATATTATTCGGACCTCATCTTTGTCGCCATATTTGTTACAACGTTATGGTCGTTTTACGCTCTAGGCTTCTTCAGGTGGTTGAAATATAGAACTGAACCCTTTATTTTGCTCACTGAGGTAGTCTGTTCTAGTTCCACGTGCCATGTTTAATGGATGTCAGTTATCAGTTATCTCCTTGTTAATTTCCCTCTGAAAGTTCTCCCCTGCCTTAACCGGGTATTGAACTCACACTCTTTGGGTCCTGTCACTGGATCTAACCAACGCCTTTATCCACTGTGCCATGTGTCCTTGACGACGTCTGTGTATGAATTTCTAGGTATTATAAACCATTTTTACCAGTGTTCATATTGATATTTTTTTCTTTTTTTGGCTGTTATCTTCATGTTTTTACCAGAGCTCATATTGCAACTTTTGTAGTTATTATCGCTTTTCTCTGGCACTTCTTATTACTGGTTCCCATACTGTATTCATTTCTATGCTTGATCGGCTCAGGAAAGAAATATAATGGGGAGACAGACCGCCCCCTTAAGGTAAGGCTTCAAGAACACCAGAAAGCTGTAACACGTGGGGAAGTGGAAAAATTAGGCGTGACTGACAATATATGGAGAGAGAAGGGAGATCACCGCCCTCTGTGGGATCAGGTTGAGATCATAGATAAGGAACACCATTGGAAAATTCGTAAACTTAAGGAATCAGCACATTTGCTAGGACACAAAAATCTCCTGAGCTGACCAAGCATACAAATGAATACAATATGGGAACCAGTAATAAGGAATGCCAGTTTCACCGTTTGAAAGTGATTTCTGAATATCCAGAGTACTTTAAAAGAACTCGGGTGAAATGGAGCAATTACAATGGAGTCTCAAAGTTGTCTATTTTTCTTTAAAATTATTAGCTCTGAATTTACATTGTGCTCTCAGGTTTCATCTTCCTAGGGACTACCCATAAGGATTACCAAGGTTTTACGTTACTTGAAATATATATATATATATATATATATATATATATATATATATATATATATATATATATATAAGTTATGGGATAAAGGGCTCAATATTAGAGATAGAGCGTGTGTCAATATAAGAGTGAACATAGAAGTCAACACTTAGAGGCGACAGTCTGTTTCATGCTAGATGCAATCGTCAGGCCACACACACACACATATATATATATATATATATATATATATATATATATATATATATATATATATACTTTAACATATATTCATATGAGGTTTGCATAATAGATGTGTAGGGAAAGAAGGAAAGCTTGTCGAAAGGGTTCTGCGGAAAAAGGTTTGTAAGAAGAAATGAATTATGACAGCTGGAATAAGGCATGGAATTCCTTTATCTTTCTACATTTTTTTACTTCTGTTTTTTTTTTTTTTTTGTTGGTTGGCTGGTTGCATCATTCTGACAAATGAATTATGAAAACTTTCAGGAAGGGGATAACTGTTTGTTGTTCCCTTTGCTTGCATAGACAGCGTTCATAGGAAAGGAAAAAAAGGCATGAAAGGGATGTATGATGAAAAGGAAAGCAGACAAACGAAAGAAAAAAGTAATACGAGGAATAAATGTAATAAGATGAAGTTTGACTCTAAAAACAAAACAAAACAAAACAAAAAAAAAAAAACAAAGGAAAGGATTGACAAAGGTAAAAGGAAAATATGGGACAATGAACAAAAAGAAATGAAATGTAAAAAAAAAAGAAAATAGGGGATGGAGAAAGATAAAAAGAAAAAAAAAAAAAAAAGCATGAATGGGGACAATGAACAAAGAAAGCGAAAGAAAATAAGCAAAAAAAAAAGAAAAAAGAAAGTGGAAAAAAAAAAGAAAGATAAAAGAAAAAAAGAAAAAGGCATGAAATGGAGGAAAAAGAGAAAAAAAGGTAACAATGAAAGAAAAGAAATGAAAAAAAAGAAAGAAAAAGAAAAAATGGAAGGAAAAAAAAAGAAAGAAAAAGGAAAAGAAAGAAAGAAAAATGAAGAAAGAAAGAAAAAAAAAGAAAGAAAAAAGAGAAAAAAAAAGAAAAAATGGACAGAAATTGAAAAAATACGAAACCAGGAAAACTGCAAAAAAAGAAAGGAAGGACGAAAGAAAGAAAGAAAGAATGAAAGAAAGAAAGAAAAAAATAAGTAAGAAAGAAAAAAACAAGGAATGAAAGTAGGACGGAAGAACGAAAGAAATGGAAAAATTAAGGAAGTACGAAACCATGAATTACTGAAAGAAAGAAAGAAAGAAAGAAAGAAAGAGAGGAAAGACGGAAGAAAGAAAGAAAGAAAGAAAGGAAGAAAGAAAGGGAGGGAGGACGGAAGGAAGGAAGAAAGAAAGGGGTAAGTAAGAAAGAAAAATGAAAGAAATAAAGATGAAAAATAAAGGCAAAAAAATGGAAGTGAAGAAGTAACGTAAAATTGAAAAAAATGAAGGAAAAAAGAAAGAATGAGATAAAGAAGGACAGAAGAAAAAGTTAGGCAAAGAACGAAATAAAGGAAAGAAAACAAAAAGAAAAAAAGGAAAAAGGCTATCAGACGAAAACCAATTAAGAAAGAAATATGTAAAGAAGGAGAGAATGATGACTATCTTTCAAAAGAATAACTTTTGAAAGTCAGACAAAGCAAGGAAGAAAACAATAAGAAAAGAAAGAAGAAAAAACAATGAAACCATAAAAGAAGAACACAATCAAAATGAACAAATGTAAGAAATAAAATAAAATCTAAACAAAAAAGGATGTATGACGCAGATCAAGAATGAAGAGAAGTTATTATCTAAGGAAAAAAAAAGAAGAATAAAGAGAAAAGAACACAAAATGCAAGAAAGAAAGTAACAACGAGTCTTGTACGCTCACATTTGAATAGATGTTAAAGATTATATCAGAGCTGTGACACAAAAATGTATGAAGACCAAAGATGGCACGATCACAGTGAGACAGATTGACGCGGCCTGGTTTTTAAATAATAGGCCTGGAACGAATAAAATTAAAACAGAAAGGAGAAAACCAGCTGAAGATAGCGTATGTGAAGATATGTGAAGGAATAAAATAAATAAAATAATTTGATGATGATGATGAAGAAAGAAGTAGCTGGAATTTCTGAGTGATAAACCGTATAAAACAATAGCATAAACTAAACCTCCATCCCAATACAAGATGATAACAAAGCTTAAATATATGAAATGCCAAAACAAGATATAAGTGTTCCTAACAAAGCATCTATATATGTTTTCAATTATATAAATCTCAAAAAGAAATAATAATAATAATAATAATAATAATGAAGAAGAAGAAGAAGATGATGATGATGATGATGAAGAAAGATGATGAAGAAAAGAATGTGCTGAAAATTTCTGATGATTTCATTACCCAAAGACTTTGAAAACTTTTTTTGATACTGATCATGTTGAAAATATCTCAATCAATATCATCAAAAAAAAACAAACAAAATAGATAAATATTGAATTGCCAAAACAATAACCAGCCATTTCCCCACAGATGATAAAAAAGACTTTGAAATTTTCAATTTTATAAATCTGAAAAGAAATAATAATAGTAATAATACTAAAACAATAATATGAAAGAAGAAAAAAGATGATGATGATGATGATATGAAGAAAGAATAATCTATAGATCATGTTGCATCTCAATACCCAAAAACAAAATCATCAAAAAAACCGTATATAGTAAATACAATATCACAAAATAAACAAGATCACCCTTAAATATATGAAATGCCAAAACAATATACTAATGCGTGATTCTCCCCACAGATGATAACAAAGCATGTGAAGATATAGTGTTCCTTACTGTATATTTTCAATTTTATAAATCTCAAAAGAAATAATAATAATAATAATAATAATAATAATAATAATAATAATGAAGAAGAAGAAGATGATGATGATGATGGTGATGATGAAGAAAGAATCTAGCTGGAATTTCTGCTTTCAGAGTGATAGATCATGTTGAAAATACATGTCTGCTGATAGATGTTGACGGAACCAGCCATTACCCAAAAAGACTTTGAAAACTTTTGTGATACTGACTAAACAAAAGAAACCGTATATAGTAATATAGAATGTGGCATCTCAATACAATATCATCGAAAAAAGCAAACAAAATACAGATCACCCTTAAATATATGAAATGCCAAAACAATATACTAATGCGTGATTCTCCCCAGATGATAACAAAGCATGTGAAGATATATGTTCCTTATGTATATTTTCAATTTTATAAATCTCAAAAAAAAATAATAATAGTAAATAATAATAATAATAATAATAATGATAAATGAAGAAGAAGAAGAAGATGATGATGATGATGATGATGAAGAAAGAATGTAGCTGGAATTTCTGCTTTTCAGAGTGATAGATCATGTTGAAAATACATGTCTGCTGATAGATGTTATTGACTTTGAAAACTTTTGTGAACTGACTAAACAAAAAGAAACCGTATATAGTAATCTATAGAATGTGGCATCTCAATACAATATCATCGAAAAAAGCAAACAAAACACAGATCACCCTTAAATATATGAAATGCCAAAACAATATACTAATGCGTGATTCTCCCCACAGATGATAACAAAGCATGTGAAGATATAGTGTTCCTTACTGTATATTTTCAATTTTATAAATCTCAAAAAGAAATGATAATAGTAATAATAGTAATAATAATAATAATATGAAGAAGAAGAAAAAGATGATGATGATGATGATGATGATGATGATGAAGAAAGAATGTAGCTGGAATTTCTGCTTTCAGAGTGATAGATCATGTTGAAAATACATGTCTGCTGATAGATGTTGACGGAACCAGCCATTACCCAAAAAGACTTTGAAAACTTTTGTGATACTGACTAAACAAAAGAAACCGTATATAGTAATCTATAGAATGTGGCATCTCAATACAATATCATCGAAAAAAGCAAACAAAATACAGATCACCCTTAAATATATGAAATGCCAAAACAATATACTAATGCGTGATTCTCCCCACAGATACAAACAAAGCATGTGAAGATATAGTGTTCCTTACTGTATATTTTCAATTTTATAAATCTCAAAAAGAAATAATAATAGTAATAATAATAATAATAATAATAATAATAATAATAATAATATGAAGAAGAAGAAGAAAGATGATGATGATGATGATGATGAAGAAAGAATGTAGCTGGAATTTCTGCTTTCAGAGTGATAGATCATGTTGAAAATACATGTCTGCTGATAGATGTTGACGGAACCAGCCATTACCCAAAAAGACTTTGAAAACTTTTGTGATACTGACTAAACAAAAGAAACCGTATATAGTAATCTATAGAATGTGGCATCTCAATACAATATCATCGAAAAAAGCAAACAAAATACAGATCACCCTTAAATATATGAAATGCCAAAACAACATACTAATGCGTGATTCTCACATCTTGCGTAGATTTCTATTCATCATACTTCTTTTATGAGCCGTGTCTATTCCTGGCGTAGGCGATAACGGTTCTCCACATCTTCCCGTTGTCCCTTGTAGTTCTTAATGTTTTATCTTTCTGTTATTTCTCCCAAATCCTGCTCTACAATTCATTTGCTTACGCTAATCAATATTTTAAGTGCTGTTTTCTTTAGTCTCGCTTTCCCTCAATCTGCCCTGAGAGTTTCAGATTTTTCAAGCCTTCCTTCCTCATTATGTCCTCAAGAAATTTCAACTCTTTCTTCCTGATGCTAAGTATAAGTTTCCTTTTTGTTTCCATTTTCTCCAAAACCTCGCTGTTGCTCATATGTTCGATCCATGGTATCCTCAGCATCCTTCTGTAGAACCACATTTCTGTTGCTTCAAGTCTCTTCTTTATCTTTGAGGAGATTGTCCAGCATTCACTGCCATACAGGAGGACAGATATCACGTAACATTTCAATACTCTTTCCTTTGTTTCTAACGAAATTTTTTTGTCTCTTATTTTTTCTGTCGAAATTTTTCTGTCTGCTTAGCTTTTGGAAGGCATCTTTGGCCATCCCAATACGTCTTTGGATCTCAGTGTCGCATTTTTCGTCCTCTGTTAGAACACTTCCCAGATATTTAAATTCCTGTGCTTGTTTGTGGCTACAACTGCATATTTTTTGATTGCACAACATCACTTTGAATCTTTTGATACAATATTGTTTAAACAAATATATTGCTGATTCGTGAGGTTTCTAGTTGAAACTTGGTCGGCAATGCTTACCAATGGAATATTATTATTCAGAAGAAGAAGCGCCACTTTTCAGAAACTCAATGTAGGTCAGTTGTCTCGAAACTGAATTATAGCCACATCAGTCTTTTACTTTGTCCAGAAAAGGCCTCTGGTTTTCAGGTGCGGGTTTGTTACTTATTTTGAAAATGTTTTTCTAATATTCGCTGAATCACAAAATGAAATAATCAAAAAAGAATGAAACTAAAACCAACTGGGGCACGAATTGGCTGATCAACTTTAATGCTTCAAAAACAAAACTGCTCTCTATTAATCACCACAGAGATCCTTCCCTGTCCTCCATTAGAATGTCTGACGCTCAACTTCTCGAGAGCACCTCTCTGCAGCTGCTCGGTCTCACGTTGACTGCTGATCTGAGATGGAACAAATACATTGAGTCAATTGCTTTGTACACCGCAAGGAAAGTTGGCTCCCTGTGCCGCGCCAGGAAATTTTTCTCCCCGGAATCGATCCTCCAGATCTACAAATCAACAATTCGCCCTCGCATGGGGTATTGCTGCCATATATGGTCTGGAGCCCCTTCTGTTTGCCTCGGGGTCCTTGATCGGCTCCAGAGGCGGATATGCAATATAATTGGCCCTGATCTGGCATCTCGTCTACAGCCACTTTCTCACAGACGCACTGTCGACTCTCTCTGTCTGTTTTACAAATACTTTCATGGTAATTGCTCCGAGGAGCAGCATTCGATGGTTCCCAGACTTCATGAGTTCAAGCGCCCTTCGAGGCTGGCATCCCGCTCTCACCGCTTCACTGTCGAAACTCCTAAATGTAGTCATCTCTTCTACTCCAATAGCTTCATGTCTCGCACCCTCGCCTGTTTCCAGTTTCCCTGAGAGCTATAATCTCCAGCTATTCAAATGTAATGTCAATCGACATCTCCAGTTGCCTTGATCTATCCACTATCCTTCTCCTCATCCTTTCTTCTATCACTCCTAGCTGATCTTGCTCCAAATTTTCTGTAACCCCTTGCGTCTTAGTGGCTTCCCCCTTGCTTGGGGTGAAACGCTTAAAAAAAATGGAATGAAATAAGAAAGAAGGAAAAGAAAGAAAAATAATATAAGGAGAAAAATCGGTAATATTTTTTTTTTATTTACACTGTTTAGATTATAATTAAGTAATTCATCAAGTCTAGAAAAAAAACCACAACAGAAAGCAGTGGACGTTTCGCAATATATTTGGGACTCATCAGCAGTGCGCATCCACTAACCGAAAATTGAAACCCGGACAGTTACGTCATAAGGCAAACATCATACCAACTGTTCCAACTGGCCTCGTTGACAGAGAGGTAACGAATTAGACTTAAGTGGCATGGCGGATCCAAACCGGCTGAATCCAAGAAATGCAGTTCGTCCGTGCCTATTTTGCATGGCATAAGCGATAGAGCAAGTGAGAAACTCGGCACATCCCGCTTGAGAGAGACAGAGACAGAGACAGACAGAGACAGACAGAGAGAGACATAGAGAAGTTGGAGGGTGAAAAATAATTCTTCTCCAAAGAGGACTCAGGGATGCTTTTCAACTCCATCAAGACTAGAAAGTCAGCTGTGGGCAGCTCTCGCCCATATATAGCAAGAGTATTTTCGGCCGCTCGATCACATATTCAGTGGTGGAACCCATCCGAGTTTCTCTTTTACCGATAGGACTGTGCATTAGAAGCTGGTTCAAGCAAGGATATACAAGTGATAGAAATCAGGATTTGAGATAATCATAATTAAGTAATTCATCGAGTCTAGAAGAAACCTCAATAAAATGCAGAAAGTACTGGTTGAGGTTTCTTCTATACTCGATGCATTGCTTAATTATGGTTATCTCAAATCCTCCTAATTTCTATTAATATTTAGAATGTTCCGACCGTTCTTCGATGCCATATTCACGATGTTTCAGCCTTTGGAATTTCGAACTGAACCCTTTATTTCGTCCACCAAGGTAGATTGTTCTAGTTCCACGTTCTAGCCAGAGTATCAGTTATCTCCCTTTTAACTCTTCTCTCCATATTTATGCTCACCTCAACTTTAGCCAGTTATTGAACGTACAACGCTCTGGGTTTAGTTACTGGATTCAAACAAAGATTTTAATCCACAGAGCTTTCCGGAAGAGGCATGACAGATGGAACTAGAACAATCAAATCCGGTGAACAAAATAAAAATTTCAGTTCGAAATTCTAATTACCTGAAAAAGTCCGGAGCGTACAACGGCCTAAACGTCGTGAATATGGAAACAAAGATGAGGGCAACAATCCGAACAATGTAAGCAGTGTAACTAATTACGATACCTCATCTCAGAAATATAGACAGGTAATATTTTCAGTTCCATAAATGGGGCAAATGATTGCCATTCAATGACTGAGCAGCCAATTCAGCATATTTATTTAATCATTTCGCCCTAATCAAGGCAATAAGGCCACTAAGACGCGAGCGGTTACTTGTGTGTTAAATATGAGAAAAAGAAAACATTATTAAGGATAGAGAACAATAAAAGAATAGGAATTAAGGAGACAGATGATAACGATTGACATTTCATTTAAATCTTTGAAGATCAAAGTTGACTGGGAAGCAAGAAGCCGGAATAGAGTTACACAAGCTAGAAGTTCGGGAGGAGAAATTGTTAGCATAAAACTTACGGTTAAATCCAGCCATGTGAACTGTAAAATTATGAGCCCTTGCCGCCAATTTAGTACTAAGATAATCAGAACAATTACGTTGAAAGTATTTATTGAAAAGGCGCTAGGAATCTATATAAAAGCTTTGGGAAACTGACTGAAGCCGAGATTTACCAGCAGTACCGGACCATAAGTGGCAACAATATTCTTATCATGGACGAATGGTAGACTAAAAAATATTTAAGATAGATTCGAGTAAGAAATGTTGTAAATTATATTTATGTAACTATCTAACACTAACTTCACAATGAGGGGAAAAAACTGGCTGGTCACCTTCAATGCCTTTAAATCTAAACTAGTTACATTTCATCACCGCCGGCCAGACCCCGAATACCGTCAGTCACGATGAACGGATGTCCCTTCAGGAGGAACCATGCCTCGAGAGGATATTGAGCCTCAAACACACACCGACTTCAGGTGTATCTCCTATATACGATCCCTCGCTAAGAATGCCGGTAAAATGATCGGCTCCCTGTAACGCTCCAGTAAGTACCTGACTCCTCATTCTCTCTTCTAACATTATAAGAGCCAGATCAGACCGAAAATACTCTTGCTATATATGGGCGAGAGCTGCCCACAGCTGACTTTCTAGTCTTGATAGAGTTGAAAAGCATCCCTGAGTCCTCTTTGGAGAAGAATTATTTTTCACCCTCCAACTTCTCTATGTCTCTCTCTGTCTCTATCTGTCTCTGTCTCTGTCTCTCTCAGGCGGGATGTGCCGAGTTTCTCACTGCTCTATCGCTTATGCCATGCAAAATAGGCACGGACGAACTGCATTTCTTGGATTCAGCCGGTTTGGATCCGCCATGCCACTTACATAGGACCTAACCACCCAGAGACTCTCCGTATTCCATCGGCAAGAAGCAAGTTCCATTCAAACAGTTTCTTCCCGTGGACCACCGCCCTGTGGATCACACTCCCAAGAGGATGTTTTCTCGATCACTACATCAGGTAACTTTTGACACTAGACGTGAACAGGTTAAGATAACCTGTACACGGCTAGAGTCAACCGTTATCTTCTCTTCCTTTCCATATAAAGTACCTCTTAAGGTAACTCTCTACCTCAGCGCCTTATACAGGGTGAAATTCACCGTAGAAGAAATGAATTTATATAATAATTTCAAAGAAAATAATAGAAGAACATGATCCCTAAATTCGAACCTCTGTTTTTTTAAGAATTCTCCAATGGCATCTCTCTTTCGCGCACATCTTGTAGATGTGCAGAAGTTTGATACCAGCTGCCGGAAAATTGAGACAGATAAGAGGATTAGATTTCTGAAAGGTCCCGTGTGTTTTGGCTAATATGAAAAGGGGTTTTGAATCAATGCCAGGCGCTTGTCAGTTTCGGCCAATAACGACTGAATGAGCGTTAATTGTAGCAGGCAAGACATTAAATTTGCTTGTTAGTCTTACTGTGTGTTGGCTGAAATTCGAAAAAAAAGGGCTTATGTTCGAGTTCACAAAGAAATGTCGCGCGGACTTGAGCTTGGGTCTTGAGGAATTGGCAACCAAATGTGAGTTGTTCAATTTTACCGTCATCTAATTATGCTTAAGT
Organism: Acanthosepion pharaonis; assembly: GCA_903632075.3. Taxonomy (NCBI): domain Eukaryota; kingdom Metazoa; phylum Mollusca; class Cephalopoda; order Sepiida; family Sepiidae; genus Acanthosepion; species Acanthosepion pharaonis. The sequence goes on from CAHIKZ030000966.1 coordinate 497,322, forward strand.
ATAAGCAAATGATCAGAATGAAATAATCAGGGACATACGAGCACATTACTTCACAACCAGGAGACGCACACAAAAGAAAACGCAATCACTTATTCCTATTTTTATATAATACGTCTATATACGAATTTTGTTCGTCTGGTGCTCTTTGATATGTATACCAAATTATATCTAATTTTTCAGTACCAAGGCAAGAAATGGAAAAGAGATGGACATAAGATTGTAAGAAGCGGAAATTTTATTCCAACTGATGGACTAGCCACAACCAGTATCTATTAAGGCGGTATTTCATGTCAGTTGTCTGCGAAATCAAAACTTTATTGGTAAAAAAAATATGACACTTTAAGAACCAGAAAGTGACAAATTAAATTCCTGAGGAAAAGAAACGAGGAAAGAAGGCTTGGAAAATTTAACACTCAATACATGTTGAAGGCAAGAGGAACAGATGAAAGCAGCGAATCATCTGCATAATGAGTTTTATGTAGTTTGTTGGCAAAACAGGGATTAGGAGAAATTGCAAAAAGACAAACGCTGCTAAGAGCTACAAAGGAGAGAAACTTGTGGATAGCCATGATCTCCCCACCCCACCGAAGAGCCACGACTCGATTTTTGATGTGAAAAGGCAAATCCCATCATATATGCTTTGTTATTCGAACCAGCAGGCTTATTTTGGTGGTTATTCTTATAAAGTTCCGACCATTGCATTCTCCAACCTTCGGGTGATTGTTTTCGAATTCGACCTTATTTACATTTATGTTGCTTGATACTTTCTTTCGCTGAAACTCTAACAGACCCAAGGATTGAAACCGCATCTTCCAGAGAACAAAATATGTTAGAAATAACCCTTTAAACAGATACATGATGGAATGGAAAAATTATATCGTAAGGATGATTTCGCATATAAAATAAAGTTCCAAAATTGACCATGCTTTATATTTCTCGTAGTCAAGATATTTTGTATTTCTCGACAATGAAAAAAGACAGGCATCGTTTGATAAGAAGAGTAAGACTGAAAAAGAAAGACGTCGTTTAATATGGAGAGTAAGACTGAAAAAGACAGGCGTCATTTAATATGGAGAGTAACGCTGAAAAAGACAGGCATCGTTTGATATGGAGAGCAAGGCTGAAAAAGACAGACATCGTTTGATATGAAGAGTAAGGCTGAAAATACAGGCGGCGTTTGATATGAAGAGTAAGGCTGAAAAAGACAGGCGTCGTTTCATATGGAGAGTAAGGCTGAAAAAGACAGGCATCGTTTGATATGGAGAATAAGGATGAAAATACAAGCATCGTTTGATATGAAGAGCAAGGCTGAAAAAGACAGGCGTTCAAAATGGAGAGAGAGAGGCTGAAAAAGGCGTCGTTTCATATGGAGGGTAAGGCTGAAAATGACAGACGACATTTCATAAGATAGGCCGAAATACTGTAGTAATAACAATAGCAATAATAATATATTTGTATTTCTAATAATCTTTGGTAAAGTGAACATAAGTGTTCAGTGGGTATCCTAAAGTGTCCCTTCAGGGCGTTAGCGATCATGGCTCTCCACAATATCCTGTCCTTTGTAGCTCTTAGTGAAATAAGGCTTTTTGTTATCTCTCCTGAACTCTGTTCTACTACCCATTTACACAAGCGCTTAGGTTGGTTTTATGTTGATTTCTGAGCTCCTCTTACCTTCAATATGTCTTGTAACTGTCATACGATGTATGATGAGTGAAAAACTAAGTTGGACTTAATATGTATTTATATAATGTGAGATTTGTTTTCATTTTCTTTATCTTTGGTGTTGTTTTTTTCTTTCAAAAGACCCAGATGGCGAAACATGGAATAGGAGAGGAGCTTCCATCCATAGAAGTTTTATTCACCTTTGCCCTGAAACTAGAAGAAGTTAATGATGATGTTGATGATGATCAAATCAAATATGGCGGACATTTGAGCAACATGTGAGGAGGATGAGAAATAGAAGAAGAACAAGACATAGAATACGAGAAGAAGGAAGAAGGAGAGGCGACAGAAGAAGCTAAGAGGAGAAAGAAGAATGGGCATCGTGGAGAAAGAAGGAGAGAAGACGAGAAGGAACAAGGGAGGGAAAGGTGGGGAGGGAAGTGAGGAATCGGAGAAACATGGAGAAAGGGATAAAGAAGAAAAAGTGGGGGATGGAAAAGAAGTGAGTGTGGAAGTATAGGAGGGGAAAAAGTGGAAGAAAAGGGAGAGACAGTATAGGGAAGGAGGGGAAAAGAAGAGGAAGAAGAAGAAGAAGAAGAAGAAGAAGAAGGGAAGGAAGAAAAGAAGAAGAAGAAGAAGAAGAAAAAGAAGAAGAAGAAGAAGAAGAAGAAGAAGAAGAAGAAGAAAAATGACGAAAGTACGAAGAGATTTTAGAAGAACGAAAATAGGGAGAGAATGATACAAAATCATTTGCCCCGTTTATGAAAAAAGAAGAAGAAGAGGATCAAGTAGAGAGAAAAACCGGGCCTTAATAAATTGTCCCTTACGCCATCACGGCGTGTCGTCTCTTTGTGTTCACAAACAACGCACACACACACACACACACACACACACATATATATATATATATATATATATATATATATATATATATATATATATATATATATATATATATATATATATATATATATATATATATATATATATATATATATATATACATATGCACAGATATGATTGCACAGCATAAATATAAAATAGAAGCGCCTGGATTATTTTTTTCTACGAGACGCCATAAATATTGATATGAAAAATTAGTTGCCACTTTTTTGTCTTTTTTTCTTTTTGCACATCCATCGCAATGTTTGTTTCAGTTTTGAAAAAGAAAAAATTGTTTGGACGATAAAATATGTTTACTTAGAAGAAGAACCTATTTTCCTAAGCCAACAATGTTAAATACTTCGTATAGAAAATGTTTTACTTATATAAACAATTAGAATAATGGTTCAATTTACACACACATTTCCATGCTAACCAACGTCATTTTTTTATTTCTTCTTGCCCTCTACATATATAAAATTAAATGTTGCTGTTGTTGATCTTTCTTCTATTTTCATTGTTGTTTGACAACCATTTACAAAAAGTTTTACCTGGTATCAAACGTACATGGAATGTTTTCCTCGGAAGTAATTAAAATATTTTTTCCCAAATGCTGACCTCCAGGAGAGTGACACGTTGTACCTTCTCCAGATAAAGATTTTTTTCCTCCTTATACGAAATGAAAAGATTATATTTAATAAAATATTAGGTCTTCTTGTAGGAAAGTTTGTGCTAGACGCTTTTTTCTTGTTAGAATCTATTTTAATATTTATATGTTTACCATTCGACAGTACTTCGTATATTGTTGACACATATGTTCTAGTGCTCCTGTTATATATTCAAATATCCTTGATAAAATCCAAAGAATAATCTACAATGTTATCTACTCTGACCTGAGATCTCGTTTTTAGTCACATTCCCATCATGTATAATGTATCTTCCCCGTGCCTATTCTATAAATAATTTCATTGAAATTGTTCTATAGTATCTAAACTGTTATGAATAATCAAAAGTGGTCTCTAATTGTTTTATTACTCTCCTCTTTAAAAGAGCTATTTATGTTTACTGGGACTACAAAAGGACACAAACGCGAACCTTGTATTCTCAGTTGAATAAAGCTTCCTTAAAGCCTACACCTGCTTACTTTTGTCATTACATTACAGTTGAAATGGCTAAATGTAACCGCCAGTTCTTTGCTAACAGTTTCTTTCCTCACACTGCTCACTTGTGGAATTCTCACACGGCTTCTTTGCTTCTAGTCAAAATTGATCTTCAAAAATTTAAATGTAAAGTCAATCTGTGTCAACTGTCTTCTTGATTCCTCTTCTATTATTCTTTTCGTTCCTTAATAATCTTTTTTTCTGTTTCTTATGCCCAATAAACATTTGCGTCTTAGTGGCTTTAAACCTTGCTTTTGTAATTCAGAGAAATATGGCTTTTCTGGATTACTATTATTATTAGATATAGCTTTAAAAGCATTCAGATTTATGCAATTTGAATATTCTGTTTAATCATAATTCGTAAGTTAAGAATTCAGTGAGCTACTTTCAAGATCAACAAGAGACAGCTCGCGTCACTTGACCTATTGAATTGCTAAATGTATGGACTTAACAACTTTAACAAAATATGATAGTAACAAAATGATTTTTTACAGAGCACATACATATTTTTTATACTAAGACAAGTGTCAATCAATACGTAAATAATCCAGTTGTAATCCGACGAAACTATTTATGGAATATGACTCGAGTTTTAAAGTTAATGTTTTGGTTTTGCAGCAACTTGTGGTGTTAGGTGAAACTATCCCTTATCAGCCTACTCTCGAGTGCCAAATAAATGTTTCTTCCCCCAGGTGTTACCTTTGAAAATTTCTCAACCCTTTCCAGAAGATTATTAGGATCCCGTCATCGTTTACTATTTTGATGAATGTTTACTTATACTAGTAGTACTGGTAAAAAAAAGTCACGGTTTTTCCTGTTTGTATTTTCTAATGCATCATAATTCATAAGTCAATGACTGAATAAATTCAATGCGAATAAGAGAAAAGGTGTGGAATAGATATGAAATTCCAGGGGCATTTTACAGTATGACCGTTTTCTACGTGTATGCATGATTATATGTATGTGTGTGTCTGCTTTATTTTATCCCCAGAGGGATAGAAGATGGCCAGTGGGAAGAAAAACTGCTCAATTCTTCATACGTACATGAGTAAATAAAAAGACTGAGATAGATAGATAGATAGATAGATAGATAGATAGATAGATAGATAGATAGATAGATATGAAAAGATTGACGATTGTGCCTAGCATGAAACAGCCTGTCGCCTGTCAGTGTTGACTTCAATGTTCACTTTTACATATATATATATATATATATATATATATATATATATATATATAGATAGATAGATAGATAGATAGATAGATAGATAGAGAGAGAGAGATAGAGAGAGAGAGAGAGAGAGAGAGAAAAATACATGAGGAAGATGAATAAATAGATATGTACATACTGGAGCAGATATATAGATAGATGTATATGAGCAGTGAGATATATATATATATATATATATATATATATATATATATATATATAGAGAGAGAGAGAGAGAGATAGATACATACATACATACATACATACATAAATACTGAAGGAGATGAATAAATAGATATGTACGGCCTGGATCAGATATATAGATAGTTGTATATGAGCAGACTGAGGCAGATAGATAGATAGATAGATAGATAGATAGATAGATAGATAGATAGATAGATTGATAGATACCATAAAGTTTTCTTGATAAGCAATTATCATGGCAATATGTGAATAGGAGTTCGACGTTTCAAGTTTTTATCGTTTACAGAAAAAATCTTATGGCCTGATATTCCCTCCCCTTCTTTTAAAATTATGTAACCGATGAATAACTTTTTAAACCTATAAAGAGATACACGGACCACAGCCAGCAAATGACAACGCTAAACCTTTCACTAAATCTTCGTTCGCTCGGCGTATCTTGTTCCATGCGTATTTTGGTGTTTTTGGTTTGTTTTTTTTTTCTTTTTTTGTTTTTTTTTGTGCTTCAAAAAATTAAATCAGATGTCAAAAGAACACTTTTTTTCGGGCTTATGATTCACTGGATTTCCAGAAGGAAAAGAAATTTTCATAAAGTTTCACATCGAAAGCAAAACAAAAGCACATAGACAATTTCGCAAGCGAACATTTAATAAAAAAAAATCTGACAATAACGCTCGCGTGAACAAAAGGAAGGGAAAAATTAGACGGGAGGTTACTGCAATGATTTAACAGGAACATTGAAAATGAGCCCGTAATCGATCCTCTGTCAGGTTAAGGTCATGAAATAGTCTATAAAAATTGACGATGACAGGTGATTAGTTTCAAATGTGATAGAACTCCTGTTAAACTGTTGTGTTATGTTTTGTTGGCCGCCATTTTAAACAGACTCGTTTTCAAAGCAAACCAAAAGGACAGGAGATGGCGATTCTCTTCCACATTTGGTCGCAATCTGAATTTTATATTTAACTAGTACTACTGTACTGATGTGGCATTCACCCTGGGCGGATTGAGCCGGCTTCTTCCTGTTATGAGAAGAAGATTCTTGGGATAAATTACAGAAGTAGGGTACCCAGGCCTACTCGGAAAACGTTCTTGCTTGCCGCGGGGTTCCCACAGACGCAGAGACAGGAACGACCAGAAGCCGCCGGTTACCGATGCAAACGCTCCATGGATTTTCACCAGAGCCATTGTTAGCCGGCGTGTGTGTCAGACCTGTCTGCCTTGGGTGGCCCTACCAGGAACGAAGTTCCGGGCGGCATAGCTCTGACACTACCGTTTACACCCCGACTTTGAGGTAAGGGTTGGACTTTGGGGGCTTACAGTACAAGGTGTTCCCAAGCGGTCCCCCATATAAGTACTGACCTGGCTCTACGCTGCTTAACTTCGGTGATCGTACGAGAACCGGTGTTTCAGCGTGATTTGACCGTAAGCCTTTAACTAGTAGTTAGAACATTAATGCATTGGTTACTTAAACACTAAAACGGAATCAGAATCTATCTATATCTCCCATTCGTCCATACTTAGAATATTGTTGCCACATTCGGTCGGGTGCTAGGGAATCTTGATAAAATCGAAGGGAGAATCAGCAATATTATCGGTACTGACCTGGCGTCTCAGTTTCAGTCCATCTCCCACCAGTGTAAAGTTTACTTTACGGCGGGGTTTTCATTATTTTATCCATAGTGGATTTATCAATTATATATGTTTTTTTTTAAAAAGGGTAAAATATCAGGCCATAAGACATATTTTTTGAAATAATATTTGTTCTATGAAGAATTGAGCAGTTTTTGCTCCCACTGTCATCTTCTATCTGCCGGTGGATAAAATAAAGCAGACACCGCAGTAAAGTTTCATGGTAATTGTTCTGATGAACCCTTCGTTATGGTATCTGCAATGTTATTGATCCTGACCTGGCATCTCGGCATCAGTCATTTTCCGACCGCCGTAATCTAGCTTCTCTCTGCCGTTTCTATAAATACTCTTATGAACTTTACTGTATGGATCTTAGACTTTATGAATGTAAGCAACATACGAGATGACCAAGAAGGTCTCGTCAATTTACAGTTGTATTTGGTAAATTTAACCGTAAGTTCTATTCTAAGAATGTTTTTCCCTCGCAATTTTCACTTTTGGAACTGTCTTCCGGCTCCATGCTTTCTGGACAACTTTGATGTTCAAAAAGTTAAATGCAGTGTCAACAGCCATCTGCTGTCTTCCTGATTACACTTCTGTTGTTCCCCTCTTTCATGATCTTTCCTGTTTTCTAATTCTTCCACACCAATGAAACCCTTTTGTCTTAGTGACTTCACTACCTTGCTTCTGGCGAAATTGAGTAAAAAAAAATACACATCTATTTTTCATATTATTGTTTACACAATACAAAGCTCAAGACACCCCAAACTATAATGTAACTGAAATAGATTGTTGTAAAAGAATAAAGAGTGAAAATGAATGCGCATATTATGGGGATGTGTAGGATAGGTAACGGTTGACTCTTGATCTGAGAAGCATCCCCTCGTAACAATTCTGGGGAAGAATCTGTGCGAGTGGATATTCTTCCTTAC
>CAHIKZ030000966.1:510000-540000 GCA_903632075.3 Acanthosepion pharaonis
TCTCTTTTCCTCTATTCTTCTTTTCTTTCTTTTCTTTTTCACACTCTCTTCTTTTAAATCTTCTTTTTTCCATTTTTCTTCTTTCTTTTCTTTTCTCTCTCCTCATTTAGATCTTCTTTTTTTTCTTTTTCCTACTTTCAACCCTTTTATTTCTTTTTCTCTCTTTCCTTAAATCTCCTCTTATTCTTTTTTTACTTCTCTTCTCTCTCTTCTTTTAAATCTTCTCTTTTCCTTTTTTTCCCTTTTTTTTTCTTTTTTCATATCTTTTACTTATTTTCTCTCTTTTCTTAAATCTCTTTTCATTTTTATTTCTTTTCTCTTTCTTCTTTTAAATCTTTTCTTTTCCTTTTTTTTACTTCTCTTCTTTCTCTTCATTAATATCTTCTCTTTTCCTTTTTTCCTTCTATCATATCATTTATATATATTTTCTCTCTTTCTTGATATCTCCTCGCTTCTTTTTTTACTTCTTTTCTCTCTCTTCTTTTCATTCCTTTACCTTTTTCCCTTTTACTTTCTTACCTTAATTTTTTCTATCTTTCCTTACACTTTTCTTTTTTTTTCCCTTTGTATTCATCCACTTCATTCCTTTTTGTTTCTTTCAATTTTAATATTTTAACGTTTATTTTTTTTCTTTCATTTTTCTTTTGCTTCATTTCCTTCTATTTGTGGCTGCTGTTGTCCTAAACGGACACCATAAGATACGCTAAAAGAGAGTATGGGAAAGGTAGATATAGTCGAGCAATTTTTTTGTAATCTCTGGGGTGATATGTTCTTTTGTGAATCCACTTCTGAAGGTATGGACGTAAACATTGACAAAGGGAGATAATTGAGGATTTACCTAGTGATGATCAAACATATGGTCTATGAGACGTACTTAATAACTATCATATTTCGACAGGAGACTTTTTTGTAGACATTAGCATACGGTTCCAAAATTGCAGTACTCGTGAGGATTAAAGAACTGATCTGAGAAATTCGATTACTAAATGGCAAGAAAAAGAACACTTCAGAAAGAGAAAGCTGAAATTTCTTGAACACATAATGAGGAAGTAGTGTTTGGCGATCTTAAAATTAACAGCCCATGTTGAGGTCAAGAGATATAACGAAAATCATCGAGCAACATAGCTAACGAACTTGTGTAAATTTATGCCGAAACGCGGTCGATTGGCGGGGCGTGTTGTCATTGTAAATGGGATAAAACCTCTTAGGGTTTTAAGAGATAGAAGGTTTTGGAGAGCCATGATCGCCCATATCCAGAAGAGACGTGGCACATAGAAGAATTAACGTCCTGCTACGGCAGATGTCCTTGTAGATACACAAATCTTATAAGTTTGACACAAGACTATAGAGAATTATTAAAAATGCTAAAGAGAGAGAAAGAATTTTAACTAGGCAAAATAAACCACATCAAAAAAATAGAAATAAAAGTTATGAAATTATATATGTATTATGAAATATTTTTTTCGGAATTTTTTTCGAAATTTATATATTCTGTTTACATTTGCTTAATTTCTATCGTTATTTTTCAGTTCTTTCTTTGTTTCCATTGTTTTTTCTTTATTTTTTTCTATTTTTGATTTTTCTTTCTTATTTTGTTCCTTTCTTTTGTTTTTTCTTTCTTTCGGTTTTTCTTTCTTATTTTCTTCATTTCTTTACAAAGTTTTTTTCTTTCTTTCGGTGATTTTTTTTCTTCTTTTTTTTCGTTCTTACGGTTTTTTCTTTCTTATTTCCTTTCTTTCTTTCTTCCCTTTTTTTCCAATATTTCTTTCTTATTTTCTTTCTTTCTTACGGTTTGTCTCTTATGGGGTCCTCCCCTTTTCATATAAGTGGACTCTACCAGTGTACCTGGACTGCTGCCGTTAAATACCCAGAGCAGACAGTCAGTGAGAGTAGTCAGATAGAGAGAGGATATACGGGGACAGTCAGAGAATATACGAACGGAGATAGTGTGAGGCAACCTCTTGTAGAAGTCAGTTACAGAGCAAGTAGACTCTAAGGAAGTCCTACTTCGAGACTGTATATATCTATCTGTATTTGCTACTAACCGCGTTCCTGGACTTACTAACAGTATTACTCTTTGTATGATTGTGTAAATACATTTTATTTCTTATATTTAATTATTGCGTTTGTCATTCCTTGGAGACCGAATTCATCTCTGAATCCACAACATTTTCTTTCTTATTTTCTTTCTTTCCATTGTTTTTCCTTCTTTTCTTTCTTTCTTTCTTTCCATTGTTTATTTCTTATATTATTTATTTCCGTTTTCTCTTTCTTGTTTTCTTGCTTTCTTTCCATTGTCGCTTTCTTTTTTTTCTTACTTTCTTTCTTTCCTTCATTTCTTTCCTCTTTTTCCTTTTTTCGCTTTATCTTTTCTTCATTTTGATATTGTATTCTTTCTTTATTCTATTTTTCTTTAATTTCATTCCTACCATATTTCTTTCTATTTTATTTCTTCTATTTCTTTTGTTCCTTTGTTTGTTTTTTCTATTTCTCATTTCCTTCTTTTACCTTTCTTTTTTCTTTCCTTCTTTGTTTCTTCTATTCTTTCTTCATGCTTTCTTTCTTTATTACCTGTCTTTCTTTACTTCATTTCTTACTCTTTTCTTTTTTCTCTTTCTTTCTTTCATTACTTTCAGTCTTTCTTTACGTCATGCCTTACTATTTTCTTTCTTTCTTTCTATATTTCTTCCTTTCTTCCATTTTCCTTCTTTCTTTTTTCTTTCTTTCTGACTTCGTAGATCTTTTTTTATTATCTGACTTCCTTTACTCCATTTCTTACTGTATTGCTTTCTTCTTTCTTTCTTTCTTTCTTTCTTTCTCTCTTTCTTTTTTCTTTCTCTCTTTCTTTTTTGTTTCTTTTCAGTTTTTCTTTCCAGTCATTGTTTATGTCATGCTTTACTATTTTCTTTCTTTCTTTCTTTCTTTCATTCTTTCTTTCCTTCTTTCTTTCTTTCATTAATTCTTTCTTTCTTTCTTCGTGCTTTTTTCATTATTATCTGTCCTTCTATACTCCATTTCTTACTGTTTTCCTTTTTCTTTTCTTTCTTTCTTTCTCTCTCTCTTTCATTTATTTCTTTCTTTCTTTTCAGTTTTTCTTTTCAATTTTTCTTTATGTCACGCCTATTTTCTTTCTTTCATTCATTCATTTTTTCTTTCTTTCATTCAATCATTCTTTCTTTCTTTCATTCATTCATTCTGTCTTTCTTTCATCTTTCTTTCCTTCTTGCTTTCTTTCATCTTTCTTTCTTTCTTTCTTTCTTCGTGCTTTTTTCTTTATTATCTGTCTTTCTTTACTCCATTTCTTACTGTTTTTCTTTTCCTATTTTTTCTTTCTGTCTGTCTGTCTGTCTGTCTTTCTTTCTTTCTGTCTTTCTTTCTTTCTTCGTACTTTTTTCATTATTATCTGTCCTTCTATACTCCATTTCTTACTGTTTCCTTTTTCTTTTCTTTCTTTCTTTCTTTCTCTCTCTCTCTTTCTTTTATTTCTTTCTTTCTTTTCAGTTTTTCTTTTCAGTCTTTCTTTATGTCACGCCTTCTTTCTTTCTTTCATCTTTCTTTCTTTCTTTCTTCGTGCTTTTTTCTTTATTATCTGTCTTTCTTTACTCCATTTCTTACTGTTTTTCTTTTTCTTTATTTCTTTCTTTCTTTCTTTCTTTCTTTCTTTCTTTCTTTCTTTCTTCGTGCTTCTTTCCTTTATTTTCTTCATTTCTTTTTCCTTTCGTTCGTTTTCTTTCATTTTACTTTCTCCTTTCATTCCTTCATTCTTGTTTTTTTTTTCTTTTCTTTCCATTCCTTTATTCTTGACAAAGTCTATATTCACTGATGAATGTAATAAATACCCTAATGCCAACCAAGTGAAGTGAACTTCCCTTCCGCCTCATCTCGTTCCGCTAATTCATTTCAGCTTATCAATCAAGCTGATTGATTTCCTTATCTGTTGAACCTTGAAATATATTTTTAATGAAAGTTGCAACACTCGGACAGCTTACATGAATCTTTCAAGACGACCTCACTATTTATTCTTGATGTAATCATCCCATTTCCCTCAGCAACATTTCTTATAATTCGTGACCATTGACAATCCATTTCTTGCGGATTCTAAACGCATCTTGATCGTTTAGCAATGAATTTACATTAGACACACAAAGAGTGACAAGAAAGGAAACGCGACTCTATCAATAAAATATTTGTTTGTTGAAATAAGAATACTACTTAGTCTTATATTTAGAACAATCGCCGGACTAATGAATGCAATTCTGCATTCTTCACCGTCACGCCTGGAAGTACACTTCAAAACGCATCGTTCATGAAGCAGCCATACACAAATGGGACCTTTTTCAAGACAGATTTAAAGTTCAGTATCTGTCTATATTTCCGAGATGAGGTATTATGTACACTATTTACATTATTCGGACTATTGTCCCCATCCTTGTCAACATATTTATTACAACGTTTTGGCTGTTGTACGCTCCAGCCTTCTTCAGGTGGTTGGAATATCGAAATAAACCCTTTATTTCGCTCACTGGGGTAGACATAGTCTGCATAATTATCAGACGTCATTGTAGGCGAAGTATTTGTTAATAAAATTTGCTGTTTTGTTTACTTTTTTTTAATAATAAATATTTTATTCTCAGGTTATAAAAATGCGTGTTGATAATCATACGCTTCGGAATAATCATTTAAAATGTTATTGTTGAAATGTTATATTTGTTTTTTCATTATAAATATTGTTTAGAAAACGCCTGATAATTATGCACCAATCCTCTCTCCATAAATATTAAAATAACTTTGATAATAACGAAAAATTAATTGCTACCTCTTCTAAGTTTTTCATAATGATCTTTTGAAATCGTCTAAAGAATTTTTGGACACCCTGTATTTTGAATCTTTCCTTGCAACGTGTGTTGCATATTATTTTGGCGCATCTGATAATAATTGCAATTCTTATACAATAATATTCACTTACAATTCCCAAGAGTCACTCAAGCCAGGTGGTTACAGAATAAGACGCAATGTTTGTAGTGATATGTGGATAAAATAAATGTTAAGTTTAGACTTGAACAGTTTAGGATAACAGCGATCGGGTTTGGTTTGATTTGGTTTGGTTTGTTTTACGGCATATCAACCTCAATGGGTTATTTAATGCTGACAAGTAATATTTTCCCCCAAAATGTATTGCTGGTAATATTTTTTGGTTCAAAAATATATTGCTGGTAGTATGCTTTTTCCAAAAAAAAGTATTGACGGCAATAATATATTGCTGGTAATAATGTCTTGCTGGCAATAATTATTTCTTCCAAAATTAAGTGCCGGTAATAATTTTTTTACAAAATGTATTACTAGTGTTAAATCCTAATTTTACACGTATTACTGGTGTTAAAACCTATTTTTACACGTTTTGATCCATATTTGGGGGTTAACTATTTTCCCATAGCTGGAGTGCTGACTGGTGATATCACCCCGTGTCAGGGTGGAACTGGGAACACCAGCATTTAAAAGTTGGTTCCATGATCCTCAAGTGCTCATTGCTGTCGGATGTAGTTTATCGTCTTACGCAGGATGCATGTGTAGTTTAACGTCATAAAACGGAACGGGGTTCGGGAAATCATCATCTTAGGAATAAGATCACAAAGCAGCGGGTCGTGGGAAGAAACTGTACAAGTGGAACTTACATCTCACCGCTGGATTAAGAAGGTAATGATGGTGGTTCGTTACAATGCTAGACCTGGAGGACATAACAAGTCGATCTACATACTTTTAAAGATTATTCTTGACCTAATGAATTACTATATGAATACTCTAAATCCGCACCAAATTTCTTCAATATATATATATATATATATATATATATATATATATATCCGAATATATAAATATATATATATATATATATTTGTTTATATATATATATATATGTATATATATATTTATTTAATATATATATATATATATATATATATATATATTATATATATATATATTTGTATATATATATATTTGAATATATATATATATATTTGTATATATATATATATATATATAGATATATATACATATATATATATGTATATATATATATATATATATATAAATATATATATATATATATACATATATATATATATATATATATATATATATATATATATATATATATATATATATATATATGGGGATATATAATTTAATGATATTTTTCTTAAAAATATTTTATATTTCGACATGACATTACTATGTTTCGAGACAATGATTTTTTATCTCGTCATCAGACAATGTTTGGTTACTTTGATATAAATGTAAATCATTTTCCCCCAAGTTACCGAACATTGCCTGATGACGAGATAAAAAAAACATTAATAAACATCCAAATTTCCAAATCTCCACAATATAAAATATTTTAAATAAATATCATTAAAATAATCTGAGCATCTCTACGCTTTTGCAAAGAATAAATTCCTGGGATATATATATATATATATATATATATATATATATATATATATATATATATATATATATATATATATATATATAGGTGACAGTGTTAAATTCTGCGTCCATATATATATATATATATATATATATATATATATATATATATATAGGTATACAGTGTTAAATTTCTGCGTCCATATATATATATATATATATATATATATATATATATAAAGATATATATAATTTATATATATATATATATATATATTTGCACGATATACAGATATATATATATATATATATATATATATTTATATATAACCCTATCCATATATACATTTATATTATATATATATATATGCGTCTATATAACATTTAATATATATATATATATAATGTTATATATAACATTTAATATATATATATATAAATTTATATATATTTATATATATATATATATATATATATATATATATATATATATATATATATATATATATATATATATATATATATATATAAACCAACCACTTACGTTATGTAGCTCAATCTATATAAATAGCGTGGACATAAAATTTAACATTGTCACCGTTATATATATATATATATATATATATATATATATATATATATATATATATATATATATTTTATTTTTAAAAATTATAACATAAGTATGTTATAAAATCACTAAAAAATAGCCATTTTGTTTCAACACACTCAGTGTCTTATCAAGTGATGATGTTGAAGATAAAATAAATGGTTTTAAAAGTTTCTTATTAATTAACGATCCTACACTAGGGGGAAACATTGTTACAAAAGCTAGAATAACCAATCAAACGCCAATATATAAAGATTCAAAAGCTTGACAACGAAATCATGTTATAATAGCTATTCAGATATTTAAAATACGTGTAACATTAAAAATATTTTATACTAACCAATAATTATAAAGTTATATGATAAAATTTAATATTAAAATTAAAAACTGGCAATTTTAAAATCCAAATTTACTCACTATTAAGTTTAAAAACTACAAAATTATTGAGAAAAGAAAAATTATATATGTTTATTCAATTTATTTCTTCGTTGAAATTACGTTCGACAAGACGCTACAATATATTCGGTCATTTGACAATACATGTATATATATATTTTTATTCTAAAGTGTGTGAATGTGGTATTAAACTCTCGCGCAAAACAACAAATACACAATCAGATTATAATACATAAGCACCCAGACATATTTAGATATATATATATACACACACAAAAAAAAAAGGGAAAGAAAGAAAAGGCGACGAGACAGGAACATCACTACAACCCTTTATGAAAAAAGGAAACGGGGAAACCAACACCTATACACACACACAATTAAATGTGAATACACTCTACATACACTTAGACACCGATAGATACACGTACACACATCCACAGACAATGACCTAGACAATCAGATACCACAACCAATAAATATTTAAGACTTAAAGTATCATTAAATAAATGTTAACCACTTATTAAATTATAACTTAAGGGAGCAAATATACAAAGATAAAAATGGTATTAAATAATATTATTTAATATATTAAAACGAAACTTCCAAAACCACAAATATCAATAAAAATATATTTTAATCATATAAGTTGATAATAGTCTCATTATATATTAGGCAAAGAAAAACAGGATAAAGAAACCCACAGAAATAAGTGTACATTCATATGCATATACATATATATACACGCGGCAGCAAACACAATTTAACACACATAAACATACACTCATACATACATATACATACAGAAATACATACATATAAATATATAAACATAAACATATACGCACATATACATATCTATGATAACAAGTACACATGCACACACATATACATATAAACATAAATACACACATATATACACATATTTTTATGCACACATACTCAAATATATAAAAAATATGCCCAATATACATACATGCACCAATACATATATGAACATGTATATACACATAGACTAACTACTGTGGCAGTAATGACATACCAAAGTTTCCATACCCACACATACACACAAACAAACTCATACATAATAGGTGCCAACACACACATATACATCCACAAACATACATAAATATATATACACACATACATACATATCTACAAATAAACATATATATAAATATATCTATCTACAATAACCAATATATACATGCATACATATAAATACAACAACACTCAACCAAATACATATATAAACGTACTAACATATACATACATAAATATACATTCAAATACCAACACACACCAATATACATATACCCTAACATACAAATATATAAACACATTCATACAAACAGAAATATACTTAAATATAAATATACATACACAATAAAATAGGACACATACAGATATATACATATATACACACACAGATATATATATATACACATACATATACACATACATATACATATATATACAGATATATCGTGACACAAAGCCGAAATTAGGGGGCACCCAGTGAGGAACGAACTCACTACTCAATCGCAATTGATCTAGCGAACCATGCTCGCCAACCATTATACCGCCGCGGGGTGCTCATACATACACACACACACATATATATATATATATATATATATATATATATATATTATAAATTAATTGATTTAAAATATGTTTTTTTTCGCTACACAGTTCCAACCATGTTTCAAAAATAGAAGCTAAAAACTGTTCTTTCTTTTTATTTATACACACACACACACACACACATATATATATATATACACACACGCATACATACCTATACACACATACATACATACATATATATATACAAATATATATATATACATATATATATATATAATATATATATATATATATATATATATATATATATATATATATATAATAATGGTGACAGTGTTAAATTTTGCGTCCAAGCTATTTATATATATTGTAACTACGTAAGTAGCTGGTTTATATATAACATTTAATTATGGCTTCGGATTTGTTCTTCTTCACTGTGGTTACCCTATCAAGGTTAAAGAGCAATATTTATTTACTATTTTTCCCAAAGTTTGTGAAAATCAATGGATGAACCTATGCGTTTCCCAAAAGTTTTAGAGTGAAATGAGCTCAAGAGCCTCGACGGGGAACTGAACTTTATCTTCTTTTCTCGCGTCGATATCCATTATCCGCACGCACGCACACACACATGTATTTCCAAAGGAATATTGTGTTTTCAAATTTATGAATCTGACATATTTTTATCACTTTAAACGTTATTTTTTAGCGGATATTATTTTTTAATTCTTTTCAGGTATTAACTTTGAGTTTTCTGATTTCTGACTCATCAGAACTTCGGATAAAACTCTATTACGAGTATTTCTCTCTCTCTCTCTCTCTCTCTCTCTCTCTCTCTATTTATATATATATATATATATATATATATTTATATCTATCTATCTATCTATCTATCTATCTAATTCTCTCTCACTCCACTATCTATCTATCTATCTATCTATCTATCTAACTCTCTCTCACCCTACTCTCTCTCTCTCGCTATATCTATCTATCTATCTATCTATCTATCTATCTATCTCTACTCCACTTTCTCTCTCTCGCTATCTACCTAATTCTCTCTTATCCCACTCTCTCTCTCTCTCTCGCTCCATCCATCTATCTATCTATCTATCTATCTATCTATCTATCTATCTATCTATCTAATTCTCTCTCACATTCACTCTGTCTCTCTCGCTATATCTATCTATCTATCTATCTATCTATCTATCTATCTATCTATTTAATTCTCTCTCATCCCACTCTCTCTCTCTCTCACTATATCTATCTCTCTTTTATGCATAATTATTATAATAGTGAAAACGACCACTTAAAATACCACCGTCATATTTATTTCATTAGAATTGAAAAATCGATTCCAACTTTTCAGACTGAGTCTTACACACAAATATAAGCGGACAAGGATTTTACCAGGTTTCAAACCCGAATCAGAACATATATTATGTTAAATATGTCTATTCAAATTCGGGTTTGAGTAGGGAAAGAAAGGGCATGTATTCAGAAAGGGAGAAGGTAAATGATGGAACAGTGGAAATATTCAAACCTAAGAAACGAAGAAAGATTTATTTGAGTTGTTCAAAGAGATAATAGAGATTATAATAACTATTCCTATGGGTTGGGGGCTGAAACTGATAGTTTAATATATAAATTGCTTTAATAGCTACACAGATATCATGGGAAGACCGATCGTTGATAGTATATTTCAAATTTTAATTGGACTGTCGAAATGAGTGGCACTCCCATATTTTGCGAGTTATCTTGTAACCTTACTTGTATATTGCCTGTGGAACTTCTGATCCTTAAAGTTCAGGCACATATCGATTTGGAACCTTTGCCTCGAATCTTTGTCGAGCATGAAGAGATTTCTAATTAATATTAGACTATCAGAAGCTGTTTACGTAATCGCCATTAAACAGAATATGAAATGGCGTAAGGTAATGAAGACACGAACGTCAGAAAATGGCATAAAATACTCTGCTCCGATATATATATATATATATATATATATATATATATAACATGTGAAAATATATAGAAAATAGGAAGGAACAGGTTAGGTAAATAATCCAAAGTCCTTAGTATTTTTAGTTATTATTTTTTAAAAAAATAGTGCTCGATACAAAAGTAGAGCATAAATATAATATATAATTATATTATATATATATATATATATATATATATATATATATATATATATATATATATATATTTATAATTATATTATATATATATATTATATATATATATATATATATATATATATATATATATCCACAGGAGTTTGGGTGGGAATGGAACAAATAAATCTTATCCTCAAGAATATATCAAGAGGATATCAATCTATATCTCTGAGATGAGATATTATGATTACTTGTATTATTTACATTATTCGAACTGTTATCCTCATCTTGCCATATTCACAACGTTTCGGCCGTGGTACATTCCGGCCTTCTCCAGGTGATTTGAATTTCGAACCGAGTCCTTTATTTCGTCCACCGGTGTAGATTGTTCTAATTCCGCGTGCCAGACCTCATCCATGTTTCAGTTATTTCCCTTTAACTCTCCAATATTTTTAGTTCATCCCTGCTCTGGCCTGCTATTGAACTTTCAACGCATCAGGTCTAGTCACTGAATCTATCCAACGTCTTTATCCACGTTTTTATATATATATATATATATATATATATATATATATATATATATATATATATATGTAGAAAATTAGAAATAAAACTCAAGCAGAAAAGTTAAAAAATATATATTATTTATTATTATTGCAATTTACCGATTCCTTTCAGGACGTGGTCGATCATGACTCTCCATAACTACCTCCCTCTAGTGTTCTTGCCTTCAATATGCCTTGTGAGTGTCGACATTTCCAAGCATGTTTTCTCATAAATTTCAACTGTCTCTTTCGAGTTGTATGTGCTCTGAATAAAAAATCAGAATGTCTGCCTCGTTACCTTCTCTTACGCGCAAATACCCTGGGTAACATTATGAAATCACTGATTTCCCTCCCACGAAATTAGCACAGAGTGAAATCCCCAGCCTTGGTTGCTACCAGTCAAGGATAAGGACAATTCTGATTTCAAATCTATATGTATCCCTGGCTTAGCTGATAGTAGGCATCTGAGAAAAGAATAGCGGTGTATAAAATAACTCAGGAGACTCGGTTAAAGTACACATACTTTCCTTTCTTTTCTGCAAAGCCAAATTCCGATATTCATTTCTATTTCGCTTAAACATCCTTATTGGTCACATATTGTGTCCATGGCATTCTTATTTTCTTTCTGTAGAATCACATCTCTGTTGCCTCAAATCTGTAATGCAACTGTCCATCCTTCAGTGCCATATATCAAGACTGAAATTACGTAAGTGTTCAGAAAGATTTTCTTTTTCTTTAAAGGATTTTCTTTTGTTTCTCGCACGTTTTTTACTGTTTGGAAAACCTCTTTTGGTATTTCAGTGCACCTTCGTATTTCTGTATCCCAAATATATGTGTTCAATGTCATAAAACAGGAAGTATTGAGTATATCTATCTATCTATCTATCTATCTATATATATATATATATATATATATATATATATATATATATATATATGTAATTATTTATTTAAAATTATGACATAAATATATTATAAAATCACTACAAAAATAACAATTTAGTTTCAACACCTCCTGTGTCTTATCAAGTGATGATGTTGAACATCATCACTAGTAAGACACCGGAGGTGTTGCAACAAAATGGCTATTTCTGTAGTGATTTTATAACATATTTGTGTTGTAATGTTTAAATAAATAATTATATCTGCTCTACTCTGTATTGAGCACACTTTTAAGAATAGTAATTGTTGGTTATTGGAATTTATTCCGTATATACCAATCCTATACTTGGGTATATATATATATATATATATATATATAGATAGATAGATAGATAGATAGATAGATAGATAGATAGATAGATAGATAGATTTTAGTAAAGAAAATCTTGCTAATCCGTATGGATAATTCAAAGGAGGATGAAATTAAATAACTATCAAACGTTAAGATATGTGTTTATCTAGATTGCTAAAGCTATACTACCTTTCTCCTTCCTGAAAATCTTTACGTCCATCTCTTATTTCTTACCTCTTTACTTCCCTCCTTTTTCTTTTCCCCTTTTCTTTTTTTCTTTTCTCCTTCTTTCCCATATCATTTCCGGTAAGCTTACTGAGTAAATAGGTCAATGTCTGATCCCTATCCCCTCCTCCTCAATATTAAGTATTATAATGAAAAACTGAATTTTAAAACACTCCCTCCCTCTCTAAACTCTCTCATATCTCTCACACTATTCCTCACCACCCTCTATGTTCACCTTATATAGGGTTAATACTGCCCTTCAAAACAGTACATTTTAAATTTATTTTTTCAACTTTGAAGATCCAGAGAAAATTAAAATCTCTGGTGAAATAAATTATAACTAATGGAACCTTGAAGTGGTTTGTTTCTTCTTTAAATTTATATATATATATATATATATATATATATATATATATATATAAAACTCAAACACTAATATTCCATGGTTAAATTTTTTATAAAATTGGAATCGTAATAACGATCCAATTCATCAGACCTCCATTACATTCACTTACGGGCTAATACCCTTGGGAAAGGTATGAAAACCTTTCTTCTCCCCCCAGCTATGGGTAAATGGCAGAACAGAATGGGTTCTATAGCCTTGGATGGCAACTGGTCTAGGAGAAGGACAACTCTGAATTTAAAACCTGCGCATGTTCGTTTTGGGACCTTGTGACACATAGTGCACTAGTTTTCTGTATTTGACCCTTCACAAAGTGTGCATGATTCTGCAAAAAAATTCGCCACTATAATCAAGTCTCATGTGCTGGTGTCGGGCTGTTGCTTCCTAGAAACAGATCTGCTTTACTTTCGTACCATCGAATGAGAATGTCGGGTATATATATATATATATATATATATATATATATATATATATATATACAGACAGCGTGTTTCACAGATCATCAGGGCTTTAAGCCTGGATCAAATTGATCAAACCGAGATCGATTACTTCAAACCGGGATCGAAACTCGACTGTTTTGAACAATAAAAATATAAAAAAATTAAAATCTTCAGACACACTGGATTGTAGATTAATATTCTTTCGTGTTTTTTTAATTTTTTTTTTATTAAGATTCCTCGACTAGTTTCGGCTAAAATGGCCATCATCAGGAGAAGAAATATTTCTGCTTGCTGGTAGAAGTGAACTACAGAAATGAATATAAATGAATACATAATACCTCATCTCAGAAATGTACACTATTTACATTATTGGGACTATTGTCCTCATCTTTGTTGCCATATTTTTACAACGTTTCGGCTGTTGTACACTCCGGCTTTCTTCAGATGGTTGGAAAGTCGAACCTAGCATTTATTTCGCCCACTGGGGTAGACTGTTCTAGTTCCACATGGCATGTTTCATGAATGTCAGTTATCAGTTATCTCCTGTTAATTCCCCTCTGCAAGTTCTCCACTGCCTTAACCGGGTATTGAACTCACACTCTTTGGGTCCTGTCACTGGATCTAACAATCTACCCCAGTGAGCGAAATAAACGGCTCAGTTCGACATTCTAACCAACTGAAGAATGCCGGAGCGTACAACAACCGCATCTTGCAATAAATATGGCGACAAAGATGAGGACAATAGTCCGAAGAATGTAAATAGGATATATGTGTGTGTGTGTTTTTGTGTGTGTGCGCATGCGAGTGTGTGTGTGTGAAATTTCAGATACAGTTAAAAGTATATCATATATGTAAAATAACACTATGAATAAAGACAAAAGTAAAACTTATGTTAGCCAACGCGTTTCTTCAACTACGACTGTGATCCAAATAAGGCCTTATTTATTAAAAGAGAAGATAACATACATAGACGGACATTTTCCTGATAGTACCGCTATCGAAATTTATTGAAATATAAATCTGAGCCCAGGATTTTTTTTTTCAAATATCTCCGTTCCTGAAAGAATTACTCTTTTCCATAGTCAACATTCTTTTTGTGTGCCATGTCCTTTCAGGTTGATAGCTCTCCACTTCCTTCTATCCCTTGTCGTTCTCAATACTTTGTGTCCCTTTGCTACTTCCCCCAGGCCATGTTCTGTCATCCAATTGCCTAAGGCCGCTAGGCATGTCACGCGTTGCTTTCCCCTGTCTCTCTTTCCCTCTATTCGACATGTGAGTATCAGATTCTGCAAGCCTTCCTTTCTCATTACGTGTCCCAGATATTTCAGCTGCCTCTTCCTGATGTTAAGTATAAGATTCTTCCTTGTTTGCATCCTATCCAAAACCTCATCGATGCTCACAGGATTGGGCCATGATAACCCCAGCATCCTTCTTTAGAACAAAATGTATTTTAAAACACTCCCTACCTCTCTAAACTCGACAATGTCTCTCATACTATTCCTCACCACCCTCTATGTTCACTTATATAGGCTTAATACTGCCCTTCAAAACTTTACATTTTAAATTCAACTTTGAAAGTGAAGTCTGAAGATCCAGAGAAAAATAAAATCTCTGGTGAAATAAATTATAACTAATGGAACCTTAAAGTGGTCTGTTTCTTCTTTAAATTAATATATATATATATATATATATATATATATATATATATATATATAATTATTTTTATAAAAAAATTTATAACATAAAGTATGTTATAAAATCACTACAAAATAGCCATTTTGTTTCAACACACTCTGTGTCTTATCAAGTGTTGGTGTTGGATTTTCTTTTCAACACCATTTTAAGACACAGAGGTGTTAAAACATTTTTATAGTGATTTTACAATATACTTATGTTATAAATTTTTTTATAAAATAATTATATCTGCTCTACTTTTGTATTGAGCACTCTTTTAGAATAGTAATTGTTGGTTATTGGAATTCATTTCGTGTATACCAATTATATACTTTGATATATATATATATATATATATATATATATATATATATATATATATATATATATAAGGCTCAAACACTAATATTCCATGGTAATAATTTATAACATTGGAATCGTAATAACGATCCAATTCATCAGACCTCCATTACATTCACTTACGGGAAAGGTATGAACCCTCTTCTTCTCCACCCAGCTATGGGCAAATAGCAGGACAGACTGGGTTCTATAGCCTTGGATGGCAACTGGTCTAGGTTAAGGACAACTCTGAATTCAAAATCTGCGTATGTTCATTTTGGGACCTTGTGACACATAGTGCACTATTTTTCTGTATCCGCCGCTTCCAGTCTCGTCTTCATCTTTGAGGAGACCGTCCAACCTTTGCTGTCGTAAAGGAGGACAGATATCACGAAAGAGCTCAGTACTCTTTACTTTGGTACTAAAGAAATCCTCCTGTTTTGTAATACCTTGCCTACCTTTTGGTCATCCCAATACGTTTTCGGATCTCAGCGTCACACTTGCTGTCCTCTGTCAAAACACTTTCCAGGTGTTTAAATTCCCGCACCTCGACCTGAAAATCGCATTTCGGGCTTATCTTTTTACTGATGACCATGCATTCTCGCTTGTTGAAGTTTATACTTTGTCCCTTCTTCTCGCTCTCCTTCGTAGGAGGCTTTGTAATTTTTCCCGTCTCTGCTAACTATAAAAAGGTAATATATTAAAAGAAATCAGCGTCACAACCTCGTTTTATTTTAAATATATAATAAATAAATTAGTTACAGAGTATTTCTTCTCTTATGGAAGCAGCCATTCCAGGCAATCGTATCTCATCTATCAAACTTCTCTATCATCTCTCTTATTGTACTATTTTAACTTACAGTTTGAGTGTATTACTCAAAAAAGATATTCATATTAATTCAGAAATATCTGACTATTTTGTGCCGTGACTTGCGAAACGCAATTTGATTATATCCGCTAAAAATGTTATTTTTTTCCATTCTGTTGACTATTTTATCCTATGCATTCGATAAAGTTGCTCTGCTTTTGAGCTGAATTTATCCTGTCCTGTGTACCCAGTGAGTCAGGAAGTACCCGCATTACCGAAATTGTCTATGAGACGAAGTTCTAACCCTCAGGCTACGATAGATGTCCGCCCACCACCTGAAAGCCTGGCTGATTTACGCGCTATTCTTTTCATGTGAGACATTTACGGAGGAATATTTCGCCTTTGAAATCGGAGCGCTCAGGCCACACTGAACATTAGAATTCTGCTCGGGCCGGTGACGCCGTCGGGGTTTGTACGTGAATGGATAGACAACGTATCCTGTCCCTCTCACAGGCATGGAAAAGGAGGTGTTACGTCAACAGTAAGTGGTTTCGGCGAATTAATGTCTCAGCGGAACGTAACTAGGGAGGGAAAAGGACAGTTGAGTTTTTGCTTGGAAATAACAGCAAAATGAATATTTTTCAACACTGACAAACACACACAAACACATGCACACACACACATATATTATATAATGAGAGAGAGAAAGAGAAATTTAACAGAGTGACTTTAAAACAAACACACTCACACACATCATGAAGATTTAAATTTGAAGCTAAGTTTAAGAGCGTCGCATTATACATGAGATATAAACTTAGAGTGTGTACTGCTGGCCAGGGTTGCGCTGTTGATATTCATTTACTTTAATCAAATTAGCTTTAAAATTAATTCCTCAAATATCTCATGATATTCCAGTATATTTATATATTTTATATATATATATATATATATATATATATATATATATATATATATAAGTGAAAACTGAAGTCAACAATTAGAGTAGCTGTTTCATTCTAGACGCTAGAATCGTGGCCTGACGATTGCGTCTAGCATGAAATTGCCTGTCGCCTCTAAGTGTTGACATCAATATTCACATTTATATTTACACGCTCTATGATATTGAGCTCTTTTATCCCATAAATATAGCATACTTTTCTCTCTCTCTCTCTCTCTCTCTCTCTCTATATATATATATATATATATATATATATATATATATATATATATATATATATCACACATTATAAAATGGACAAAGTCCGACAATTATTTTAAGACATTTTTTATGTTTTATACATTCTTTTTATAGATACAAATATTTAAGTAAATGCTCTGCTTCTAATAAACAAAATTTACCGGCCTGAATGTCCGAGACATTTTGACAGAAAATATTCGTCCGTCGACAGGATTCGAACCTGTAGCCTATACGGAACCGTCATTTAGCGTGACGTGACTTTAGCCACAGAGGAGCGCCCGGTTCGCTAGGTCGAATTTACTGTCTTTAAACTTCAATCTACTATGAATCACTCAGACACATTCATATCTGCTCATGGCGTATCAAATGTAAGCAAATATATATATATATATATATATATATATATATATATATATATATATATATTAGCGTCCAAAACTAAGAGCCAAAATTTTAAAACCTAATATTTGTTAGAAATAACAACTGTGAAAAGCTGAAATTTTGACAACTGGTAGTCGTTATCATCCATAATAACATACTAAAATTTGAATCTATTTGCAAAGGATAGAAAAAAATTATAACAATTATTTATTTATTTTCAAAATAGGATCGTCCAAAAGTAAAAGGGACAAAATTGGGAAAAACAATGTAAACAGTATGCTATATTCAAATTTTTGATTTCCTCTAAAGAATAATTCTTACTTAGTCATTTTGTAAACGTTGCATCAGCCGGCACCATGGCGAAACCTTAAAAAACTTGATTACTCTGTGAGACAAGCTATTGTGAAGCTACACAAGGAAAAGCACACCATTAGAAAGATTTCAGAGAAAGTGAAACGTTCAAGAGTGTTATAGGAAGGGTTGTTAAATCCTACAATGATACTGGCAAAATAGTTAGTGCTTTTAAAACCGGCAGACCCCGCAAAACTTCGGCAGAAGATCGAATAATACAGCGTATAACATTAAAGGACCGTTTAAGTCTTGCACAGAAATTAAAAGGGTTATGAATAGTACCTCATGTGTTAATGTGTCAAGACAGACTGTTTGTAGACGACTGCAAGAAATAGGGCTGTTTAATCGAACCCCAGTGAAGAAACCACTCGTTAGTGTGAAGAATAAGAAGAAGAGATTAGAGTTTGCAAACAGGTATGTAATTTGGACATATGAAAATTGGGCAAAAAGTATTTTTCAGTGATGAAAGCAAGTTTAATTTATTTGGAAATGATGGAAAAAACAATGTAAAAAGAGACGTATTGGTGAAAGATTAAGTGCAAGTGTACTAAGAAAACTGTCAGTTTGGGGGCGGAAGCGTCAGGGGTATTTGGAATGTTTTCCTAGCCAAAGGTACAACGCCTCTTGTCGGTTACAAACTCGTGTAAACGCGCAGATCTATAAAAACATTGTTCAAGATCATGTTGTGCCAATCATACAGAATTCAGGTTTCGATGAATATACCTTTATGCAAAGATAATGCCCCATGTCACAAGGCAAAAGGTGGTAATGAGTTACCTTAGCGAGCAAGATTTGGAAATTATGGATTGGCCACCGCAAAGCCCTGACTTAAATCAATAGAAAATCTTTGGAAGACCTTAGAATTGAAAGTTATGGAAAGAAATCCCCACTAACACGGAGGATTTGTGGGTGAAGCTTCAGAAGAATGGTCTAAAAAGTAGTATCGAGTTATCAAAAGAACTGATTCGTTCTTGTAGTCGAAGATGTGCAGCTGTCATTGAGAGCAGGGCTCATTTACTAAATATTGATTGTACATATATTTTATTGTTTTTTTTTTGCCGTTTACATTGTTTTTCTCAATTTTGTCCCTTACTTTTGGACGTTCCAAATTTGAAAATAAATAAATAATTGTAATAATTCTTTTTCTATCCTTTGCAAATGATTCAAATTTTAGTATGTTATTATGGATGATAACGACTACCAGTTGTCAAAATTTCAGCTTTTCACAGTTGATATTTCTAACAAATATTAGGTTTTAAAATTTTGGCCCTTAGTTTTGGACGCTACTGTATATATGTGTGTGTATATGTGTGTGTGTGTATAAATATTTATGCATTTATGTATGTGTGTAAATATATATATATATATGTGTGTGTGTGCGTGCATTTATATAAAGGTCTAATATATCAAAATAAGTATAATTTTAAAGCACATTTTAAGCGAGTCGCATCATAGCCGATATATAAAATTAGTGCATGTATTGCTGGCCCATGTCTACGCCATTGGCCAAAGTATATATCGGTTTACTGTCGTCAAAAAGTATAGGTTTTCCATTGTTTACGTTTATAAGATGTTGAACTGTTTCTCGTTCGATTGTTTATGGCTGTATGCGTTTACACAACAAGTATAGCGTTACTAATGAGATACATACATTCATGCATATAGTTATATTACAATATGGTTATCCGTATGAAATTTCCAGGAGGATATAGATCCAGAGAGAGCTCTATGTCAAGAGACAGAGCAAAATTATTATTAATTAAAGAATATCAAACACTTGAAATTTTATAGGAAATGAGAGCTTTAAAAAGGTCTTGAAGATTGAGAGCTGTTTTTTAAAGCTCTCATGAAATAAATATTATTACTTATCGGATTTTAAGTGTTCAATATTCTTAAATTAATATATATATATATATATATATATATATATATATATATATATATTGAACAATAAAGAAATAAAAAAAATTAAAATCTTTAGACACACTGGGTTGTAGATTATTATTCTTTCGTTTTTATTATTATTATTCCATTTAGATTCCTCGACTAGTTTCGACCGAAATGGCCATCATCGGGAGGAGAAATATTTCTCCTTGCTGTTAGCACTAAACTACAAAAATGAGTCTTTTGTTTGAAAAAATGAACTTTTGTCTGTAATTTTCATTTGTTTTTTTATTTTTTTATCTTTTTAACATGAATCTTTTAACATTTCTTGTGTTGGTCAAACAGTCTCTTTTAAGTTGTTATTTGAGATAAGAGCTGGACAGATACATGTTGCTCTGAATTCTCTGGTCAGTTTCACAGTTTTATTGGACCTGGTGAGGGGATGTGTCTCTGTTTAGTGTTTGTGTGTGTGTCATTTAGTTCTTAGGGAGTGAGTGAGTATGATATGTGTAAGCGTGTGTAATTCTGTGGGTGTGTGTTATCATTTGGCTCATTAGGGAGTGAGTTAGTATGATGTGTGTAAGTGTGTATATTCGTGTGGGTGTGTGTATAAGTGTGAGGCCTCAACCCCTCCGTAACCATGTCTGTCTTGTGTGGGTGAGAAATGTGGGTAGGTTTTGATTTGTTGAGTTATATATTAATACTATCTATATTGTTAAATTTATGGTTTAGCCCGGCTGGAAAGCGTGTTTTCAAACGTTGTATCCACTTATTCTCATGGGACTCTAAAATCTTTCTAATGTTATCTGCTCTGAACTTTTCTATTCTCTCAATTATAGTGAATTTGGCATGGGTTTTGAAATCATGTTTTTCTAGGCGAAAATGTTGTTCTACAGGTAATAATTTTTCATGTGGAGTCGACTTAATTCGCTTACGATAATTATTAATTCTGTAGTGAAAGGCCCATTCAGATTTTCCTACATATTGTTTCTGGCATAGTGTGCATTCTAGGAGGTAAATTATGTTATGACTTCTACAGTTAGAATCGTGGTAGATTTTGAAAGTAGATTTAGTGATTGAGCTAGTGAATGAATTCGTGTTTTTAATATGGTTGCAACATAAACTTCTTTTGTTGTTACAATTTTGGGAAAATCCTGTTGTTTTTGTTCTTAGTTTATTACGGATTAACTTGTCCCCTGAAATGTGGTTACTACCTATGATTTCTTTTAGGTTCTTAGGTCTACGATATGCAAGAAGGCCGGGTTCGTTAAGCAGTTTTTTTTAGGTCTGGTTTGAGATGTAGTATTTCCCAGCGACGTTTGATTACTTGGGATAGTGGAGGCAGAGTGGGATTGAAAGTGGTTACTAGAGGGATGCGGCTAGATTTATTTTTAATCTTGTACATTAGGGTGTCTTCTCTAGGTGTGAAATTGCTTTATTTATTTGTTCCCTGATTAGGTGTTGCTTATAGCCACGTGTTGTGAATTGATGCTCCAGATTTTCAATGTGTTTATTTAATTCTTCATTGTTGGAACATATCCTTCTGAGTCTAAGTGCTTGTGAATAGGGAAGGTTCTCTTTGAGCTGTTTAGGGTGGGAAGGCTTAAAGTGTATATAGTTGTAGGTGTCGGTGATTTTAGTGTGTAATGTCGTTTGTAGTTTCCTGTTTTCATCTATGTAAATGCAGGTGTCTAAAATGTTACTGATGTTGTGGATTATATATATGATATATATATATATATATATATATATATATATATATATATATATATATATGGGTCATTTGTGTTATCTCTAAACTGTGAGTCCGACATAGTCACAAGACAATCCTGCACAAAGAACATGCTTCATAACGATATGGTAAGCAAGGAGGCTTTGCAATGTTGTAGCAAGTTTAAAAGGCCTAAAAGACAGATCAGATGTTGATGTTGGCGCCATAACAACGAGTTTCATGGATAGATGCATTTACATTTTCGCAAAGTTTTGAAGGAGCATTAGTCCTGTGATAACCGCTAAAGGTGCAATAAAAGGCCAAAATAATTGAATGATTAAACCAGGCCACAGGGCGTACAACTTTGACCAGAAAAAAGGCAAACGTCAAAACGGTTAGAACTACTAGGATCCATATGATAAATAAACCCAAGTCAGCGACGTTAATATCTATTGGTTTTACTTTTTGGCTTATTTGACTTACGACAACAGCTCGGGTTTCTTGCTTAACAAAATGCTTTTGGAGCATGTTCTTGTGCGTGATTGTCTTTTGCCTATGCTAGACTTATAGTTTAGATATAATCCAATTCGTTTGCTTATGCTTCACTTGGGAGCAATTTGTTTACCATCCATATATATATATATATATATATATATATATATATATATATATCAGGTCATCGCATAAGTTCTGTCCGAATTTTGAATAAAGAAAACAAGTGACCAAATGTTACATTTAATTACAGATTCAATCAATGTATTTTCCCTGATTATCTATGACTTCCTTCCATCTATTAACAAGCTTACTTATTCCATTAATGTAAAATTCTTTTGGCTTTGATTCGAAGAACTCACAAATGTCAGTTTTAACCTCTTCCTGTGTTACAAAAGCTGTTTCTTCCAAATGATTCTGTAAGCTACAAAACAAATGGTAGTCTGAAGGAGCAAGATCGGGAGAATCAGGTGGATGAGGAATTTTCTCCCAATCAAGTTCTTCGATCTTTTGTGACGTGATTCTTGCTGTGTGGGGTCGCACATTGTCCGGATGAAACATCACCTCTTTTCGATTCACCAGAGCAGGTCTTTTTTTCAAAAAGCTTGGTTCAAACGCTCTAATTGCTGACAGTATATTTGAGCATTAATTGTTGCATTAGGTGGTAAGAATTCAAAGTGGATTATTCCTTGGCGATCCCACCAGATTGAAAGAAGAACCTTTTGCCCATGAAGTTCCCTTTTCGGCTGTGGCTGGGGGCCTTCCCCATTACCAAGCCACAGTCTACGACGCTTAACATTTCGATAAAAGATCCATTTTTTGACGCCAGTCACAAGTCTATCCAAAAAAGGTGAAACAAGTTGGTGAGAATGGAGAGAAAAGCAGATATCAACAAGGGCTGCTTCAAGAAGCTTTTCATCAAACTCAATTGGACGTCCGGTTCGATAATCGTCTTCAAGGGTGAAATCTCCACCTCTGAATTTTGCAAACCATCTTCTGAAAGTTCTTTCATTCACACATTCCTCTCCATAAACTGAGTGAATGTTACTAGCCGCTTCGGCTGCTGAGTTTCCTTTCTTGAACTCATAAAGCATTATGTGCCTCAAATGATTCTTGGGTACTTCCATGTTAGCAGGGTTTTAATCAAACAAAATTTAATTTTATTGTTCTCTGAAATAAAATTTGTTAAGTTTAAATGCATCTAAACATAAAAATAATGTTCAGCTCCATTAGACATTATAAAATACTCTTTAAATTTCGTTCATTTTAACAAAAAGTTAAAATTCGGACAGAATTTATGGGATGACCTGATATATATATATATATATTGATAAATATACATATAAAATAGCTGGCCACTCGTATTCGCGGACACCCCTCTACTAGTGCGGCTAGCCAATCCCTATTGCAGACGCCTGTTCTGTGGTTTATACTGCAACTATGCTGAGCAAACCTTAGTCACAGTTTCTGAGACTGAGCGTGTTATTGAGCGTGATCAACAATCTGAATAAGGTCATCGGACTTAAACACTCGGTCACACTGATTTGTAACTTCGTGCTAAAACAGCTATCGACTGTCTCCAAATATTCTGTCTATCCAATTTAACTCACAAGGCTTGTGTTATCTGGGATTTTCCAAATGGGCCGCACGCTGGGATCAACCGCTTCTGTCCGATAAGAAATCGACCATGGTGAATTCGAACCTGGGTCTCAAGGCCATAATTTGAACGTTCTAACGACTCGGCGACTTGGCAATTATGCATATATATATATATATATATATATATATATATATATATATATATATATATATATATATATATATATATATTAATATATATATATTCTTAGCTCTGTCTTACCGCATTTAATACCTTAAAGTAAATTTAGTAAATATGATTACTTGTGCATGCAGACAAAGGCACAAATATACGGTTGCTAATATCTAGTTATTTGATTTATCCACTAGAAACTGTCCAAATGTTCTATAGTTCCTCGCGCTTTCGGCTCTTCTTTTAGCCATGATCAAGGATGATTTTATTTTTTTAGTTTAATTGAGTGTGTGCGTTATGTGTATGTTTTTAGTATGCTACAGAGATGTTTTATTTTCCGAACACGGTTAACCTATTGTGGCCTAGTTCGTAGTTAATATTGTTTTTTTCTTTTATTATTAGGGCTTCCATTATTTTTAATCTTTTTTTTTTTTTACAAGTGGATGAGGTTTTTATGTTTTCTGCTAGTATGTTTGAAATGGAGTCTGCTAGGTTTGTGTGTGTCTTTAAATGTGTTCTAATGGAACTGTGGTCAGATAGGTGTATCATAAGACGTCTGGATAGGCATGTAGGTGTGTAACCGATGTAATTATTTATGAATTCGATTTGATCAGGAACAGAGATCCTTAAGGGGAATTTGAACTCATAGTTAATAGTCGTTCTTTGTAATTTTGTCTTAGCTGCTTTGTTGTTATTATTGTACAGTTTCTACACTCTCTGTGTCCAAAACAGGAAAGCACTTCTTCGTGTCCTTCTTCAAGTTATGATTTAAAAGACTTTAGGTCATTGCCAACTTGATCCTTGCAACTAGAGTTGGGAAATGAGAAAAGAAATTTTAGGTCCACTTTTGATCTATCAAGATTCTGCTCCTGAGAAACTACCGAGGTTTGTGCTTTTTAAATGTAGGAATTTGTCCAAGATTCCTTGCAGCCCAAACCAGAAACATGGTTTCACATGCATAACAGCATGTAGTGATTGTAGAGGCGCCGATAGCAACAACATTAGTCCGGATCTACATGAAGAGGGTTAATTAGAAGACGATGCTAATTCATTTAAACGTTTATTTTGAGATAGATCAGGTTATTTATATTGTTCTGATTGCTATTTTTGTTGATGGAGTTGGAGACATATCAATACTCATGTGTCATATTTTATAACCGTCATTTAATGGAGTGCTATTTTTTGGGCTTAATATTTTTCCGATAGTTTTTGAATGAAGGATTTCAAATTCTCTCCCTACGGACTGTTTTATTTGTCAAATTCATTTTCACAGACCAATTATCGGCCTGCAGATTGTGAATATTTGTTCAGTATTTCATTCACTAAGAAACACATAGTTATACCTTGGTTGTAGCACACAAGACCGTCAAGTCTTTCTCGAACAGATCCTATGTTTTTTTTTTACTGAACAGACTGCCAAAAAGGAAGAGGTTAAAGTGAGAATAAAATTATGCTACCAATTTGTTTCTATTAATAACACTTATATTCAGACAAAATTTAATATTCTCGGCATTAGGGGTTCTTGAGATATAAAACGTTTTACTTTGTTGTCTGGTCTTCAAAATATACAGATATCACGTGACAATCTTGAAAGTTCCACACAGTGAGAGCAAGGTCTGAGAGCAATATATGGATTGATCGGTAGAATTCTAAAATATTAGTTTGACTGTCACCTTCCTCTTTCTATCTCTCCCTGCAGACATTTATTTGCGAAATTCAATTTGACAGACCAATTCGTGGTCTGTAAATTGTGGATATTTGGTCAGTATTTCATTCACTAAGAAACACATAGAGATGGTAGGTCGTTGTTATGTCTTAGTTTTTTTTTAATATTATCTACTGTTTCACTGCTATATACATGACAACTGATATAAGCCAGCTGATAATGCTGAAATACGGATACGTTTTACTTCAGGTTCATTATTTCAGATTTAGTTTGCAAGTTATCCCCCATAACTAAATTTCTCCATGTGGTCCAAATGAGGACTTTTCAAAAGAGGAGACCATAACCTTTCACAAAATATCATCTTTAGCTTGGTAATATTTTTCCCGGTGAACATTTACCAGACTATGATAGGAGTTTCCTTCCTAACCTTTTATTTAAGGTAGTGTGGAAAGTTAACATTTTGATTATATCATTATTTCCCTACTAACTCTATGTGTTATTGATTTTAGTTGTTTTTGCTGCTGGCATTGTTCAATTGATCTTATTTTTGTTATTTGGTAAAGTTCTTTGTGATCTTGTATCTCCGGTCAATAAGATCTGATGAAGTGTTCACTTCTTTGACTTAGAGGATTCAATCACTTAAAGCCATTTTAATCATTCCGTCAAAACTGTTTTATTTCCCCTGTCCAAATGAGAACTTTTCAATTCTCAATTTACTGGGCCTAGTATTTTTGCGATCGTGTTTGAATAAAAGATTTCAAATTCTCTACCTGCACACTGTTTTATTTGCCAAATTCATTTTCACAGACCAATTATCGGCCTGTAAATTGTGGTTGTTTGATCAGTATTTCATTCACTTAGAAGCACATAGAACTGATAGGTCTTTGTTATGTCTTAGTTTATTTTATGTTATCTACTGTTTCACTGCTATATACATGACGGCTGGTAATGGTGAAATGCATCTACGTTTTACTTCAAGTTTATTATTTTAGATCTAGTTTTCAAATTATCCCCCAAAACTAAATTTTCTCAGGTGGTCCAAATGAGAACTTTTCAATTTTCAAAAGAGGAGACCATGAACTTTTTAAAAATATCATATTTAGCGAAGAGCACGAAGCACTACTGGGAGCTCCTAATCAGACCTGACATCCTTTACGGGCGGGGTTTCGTGGATATTACGCACCGGTCCTGTTCGTTATGAATAGTTGTAAATTTGTAGTCAGCAAATGTCACGCCCTCTACTGATTTTTATTAGTTCTGCTTTCAAAGACAATTACTGAACACCTATTGTGTTAATTCTATGTATTTGGTTTCTTCATTCTCTAGTTGTACCTTGGTTGTAGCTCACAAGAGCGTCGAGTCTTCTTTAAATAAGACCTATGTTTTACTGACCAGACTACCAAAATGGAAGAAGTTAAAGTGAGGATAGAATTATAATGCCAAATTGTCTCTATTAACAACACATATAACCAGTCAAAATTTCATGTTCTCAGCATCAATGATTCCTAAGATATAAAACTTCCTTACTTTGTTGTCTGGTCTGCAAAATATACACATATCACGTGACCATCTTGTGAGAACAAAGTCAGACAGTAACATATGAATCGATATGTAGTATTCTAAAATATTTATCAGTCACCTCTTTCTTTCTATCTTTCCCTACAGATTGTTTTATTTATCAAATTCAATTTGATAGACCAATTATTGGCCTGTAGATTGTGGGTGTTTGATCAGTATTTCCTTCACTAAGAAGAACATAGAGTTTATAGATCTTTGTTAAGTGTGAGTTTTTTTATGTCATCTACTGTTTCACATTTATATACATGGCGACTAACATATGCCAACGAGTATTAGTGAAATATTGTTACGTTTTATTTTAGGTTCATTATTTCAGATCTGGTTTGTAAATTATCCCCCATGACTAAATTTCCCCAGGTGGTTCAAATGAGTACTTTTCATTTTTCAAAGGAGACTAATATTCAATGCGTTAGTTCTGTATTGGTTTTCTTCGTTTTTTAGTCAGACCTTGCTTGTAGCACACAAGACTGTCATGTCTTCTTTGAATAGGTCCAATGTTTTACTCACCAGACTGCCAAAAAGGAAGAGGTCCAAGTGAAGATAAAATTATGCTGCCAATATTTCTCTATTAACAACACTTAGAACCAGGCAAAATTTCATGATTTCAGCATCAGTGGTTCCTGAGAAATAAAAGTACCTTTCTTTGTTGTCTGGTCTGCAAAATATACAGATATCACGTGAACATCTTGAAATCACCACACTGTTAGAGCAAACTCAGAGAGCAACATATGGCTTGACCGGTAGTATTTTAAAATATTTGTCCGTGACTCCTCTCTCTTTCTATCTTTCTCTGCAGATTGCTTTATTTGTCAAATTCAGTTTGACATACCAATTATTGGCCTGTAAATCATGGATGTTAGGTCAGTATTTCATCCACTAAGAGACATAGAGATGGTAGTTCTTTGTTATGGGTTTATTTTTTTTAATATTATCTACTGTTTCGCTGCTAAATACATGACTACTAATAGATGTCAACAGGTAATGGAGAAATACGGCTACATTTTACTTCAGGTTCATTATTTCAGAGCAAGTTTTTAAATTATCCCCCATAACTAAATTTCTCAGGGGGTTCCAAATGATGACTTTTCAAAAGAGGAGACCATAACCTTTATGAAAATATCATCTTTCCCTTGGTAATATTTTTCTCGGTGAACATTGGCCAGACTATGATAAAGAGTTTCCTACATAACATTTTGTCTAAGGTAGTGTAGAGAGTCAACCTTTTGATTATATCATTATTTT
This sequence comes from Acanthosepion pharaonis, assembly GCA_903632075.3. Classification (NCBI taxonomy): domain Eukaryota; kingdom Metazoa; phylum Mollusca; class Cephalopoda; order Sepiida; family Sepiidae; genus Acanthosepion; species Acanthosepion pharaonis. Next base: position 539,079 of record CAHIKZ030000966.1, read on the forward strand.
CCCTACTAGCTACATGTCCTATTAATTTTAGTTATTTTTGATGCTTTAAGTGTCCAATTGATCCTGTTTTCTTTATTTCGTAAGGTTCTTTGAGATCTTATATCTCCGATCGATAAAATCTGATGAAGGGTTTGCTACTTTGACTTAGAGGATTTATTCAATTAAAGCCATTTAAATCATTCCATTAAAACCGTGTCATTTCCCTTGTCTAAATGAGAACTTTTCAATGTTAAAAAAAAAGACCCTAACCTTTCTAAAAAGACCATATTTAACTTGGTAACATTTTCCCCGGTGAACATGGAATTCGACCAGACTAATATATATATATATATATATATATATATATATATATGTATGTATGTATAAAATCTTCGCTATCATAGGTTAATTATGGGACAATGTTTACCCCGAAATTGACCTGGCCTAACCACTTTCAAAATATGTCACAATATCTAAGTTAAAATGTTCCAAAGCCAGGTGAGGATATTGCAGATTCTACTTTGGATTTGATCAAGGCACTCTAAATGTACCGGGGGTAACCTCAAAATTCTCTGTTGTGGATTCCGAGATGAAATTTGGTCTCCAATAAATGACAAACGCAAGAATTAAATATAAGAAATTAAATGTATTTGCAGAATAATACAATGTGTAATACTGTTATTAAATCCAGGAACGCGGTTAGTAGCGATAATAATGTATATATGTATAGTCTCGAAGTCGGACTTCCTTAGAGTCTACGTGCTTGTAACTGTGACTTCTCCAAGCGGTTACCTCACACTATTACTCTACCTCCAACTCAATCACAATCTCTGCTCACTCTCCGATCACTCTCTCTCTATATTCTGACTGACTCTGGGTATTTAACGACAGCAGTCCAAGTAACACTCTGGTCGAGTCCACTTATATGAAAAAGGGGAGGACC
>CAHIKZ030000966.1:545000-642500 GCA_903632075.3 Acanthosepion pharaonis
ATATATATATATATATATATATATTCACCGACCAACTGAATGCCGCCTTATTATCGTCCTGCTGACTTTATTTCTCTCGTTTCCAAGAGCCCTTTCACGTTTTTGCACAAATAAGAAACCTAAAAAGAAAAATAAATAAATCAATAAACTCTATCATCTCTCCTAATGAGAGTGTCTGGTACACCTTTGGGGCTCTGAAACGGGATACCATCGTCACTTCCAGGCACTGACGCGATCGTCCGGAAAATTCAACACATAGATTGACGCATTTTTATAATTGTTACTAATGATATCAAAATTCATTTCCTGCTTTTTTGCCGGCGGCCATGTTCCTCGCGTGAACGTCGAATATTCACTCTCTTTTACTATCTCTTTCGTTTCTCTCCCCTCTCTCTCTCTCTTTCACTCTCTCTCTCTCTCTCTCTTTCACTCTTTATGTTTTCTGTTCTTTCCCACAAATTTTTATTTATTTTCCCGCGTTCATCATTTTTTTTTCATCCAGCTTTACCACATACCCCGCTTTCTTTCAGTTCTGACTGTTGCCTGTTAAGTGAATTCTGCAAATATATGAATATAACATTTTGACTTCGTGTTTCGTAGCTGAAGATATTTATTAACTACCGACTAGCGACGCCAGTCTGAGGCGCTCGAATCCGGAACAAAAAAAAATAAGCTAGCATTTCGAAAACTTGATATTCTAAATCATTTGTGTTCAGGTGTTTTCTTACTTACAATTTGGCAACACTTCTCCTCCCTACAATGAGAGAGCAGGAAAAGTGTTGCATACCAACATATCATGCTGTAGTAAAATGCTGGAAAAATGAATTCCCTACCCTAGTTTCGTGACAATTTGCTACTCAGAGTTAGCAACGTCACTTCCGGTGTAGCGTTTCAGTAGAATCAATGATTAGATTCGTAGCTCTGTGACGAAAGTGTTCTATCACAGTCTGACATTCAAATAAGTTCACACAGTAGGACAATATATGCGGGTTACTTCTTGAGTGTTATGTACTTTTAGACGTTAATTGCTCTCCACAACTTCCCTTCGTTTTTAGCACGTGTGAACATTTATAGACACCAAAAAAAAAGGCCCATAATTTCTCGTTCCTTTCTCAAGAATTTTTGAGTTGGCCTTATAATTTTTGAATGCATGCAACTTGTTTCAATTGTCTGATGCTTTTTCCACAACGATAAGACGATTATTTTTAAGGAAATGGCTCAGATAAAGGAGAATATTGCTAACGGATGCACACACAAAAAAACGCTATATATATATATATATATATATATATATATATATATATATATATATATATATATATATATAATAGGCTCAAAACACTAATATTCCATGGTTATAATTTATTACATTCGAATCATAATCACAATGCAATTCATCAGACCTACAAATTCAAAAAGGAATTTTTGAATTTGTAGGTCTGATGAATTAGATCGTGATTGCGATTCCAATATAATAAATTATAACCATGGGATATTACTGTTTGAGCCTTTTATATTATATTCTTACTCTGTCTTGGACGTTGAGTTCTACCTGGATTCTATCCTCTTGGGAATTTTATATATATATATATATATATATATATATATATATTGACCATTAATATCATATATATATATATATATATTTTGACCATTAATATATATATATATATATATATATATATATATATATATATATATATATATATATATATATATACACAAATGAGGGAAATAAAAGATGGAGTTAATCCTACTCTTCGTAGCATTTACTTTTAAACAAAGTGCTCAATATAGAGTAGAGTAATATATTATTATTTTTATTAAAAGAGATTTTAATAGCATCATGTCGAAATCGCTATTTAACATCGCATGAAGAAGTACAACCGTAATATTGATATATGAAATCTTTTGTGTCGCGATTGCAATATGTTTCCATTATAATTTCTAATAATAATAATAATAACAACAACATAACTGAGCCGAAACAGATTATTATAAAAATGTTATGAAACTAAGAGGACACGGTTAAATTCATAACCTTCTATCATTTTTTATATGTAACACGTTAATTAATCTCGTTTTAATGGATAGCAGCTGTTTGAGGAATCAGAGAGCCGAGTTCGAATTCCAGTCGAATCCATTACATTCACTTACGTGCTAATACCCTTGGGAAAGGTATGAATCCTCGTCAGGATATCTCAAATGTGATGATAAAATTTGTATTTTTTAATCATTTCACCCCAAGCAAGAAAATGAAATTACCAAGACGCAATGGGTTACTGAATGTGAAAGGATCCGCGAAAAAGAAAAAAAAACATTTCTAAAGAGAGTAAATAATAAAGGAACAGTTATGAACGCAGAAAATAACGGTTGACATTGCATTCTAGTTTTGATGATCAAAGTTGACTGAAAATCAAGAAAGCAGTACTTATTTTGGAGCCATGTGTATTATATATATATATATATATATATATATATATATATATATATATATATTAAATTGTGCAGCTTGTATTTTATATTATAAAGAAACAATTTATACAAAGAATTAATGTATATTAATGGCGAAATCACTTTGTGGAGCATTAACTTACTATCAATTCCTTGAATAATAAGAAACTTATATTCGAGTTGTTGTCAGATGGAAGACACGTGCCAAGTACTTTCGTCAATTTCAAATTGTCATCTTCAGGGCGCAATTTTCTCATATATGGGCAAACACTAATTCAAAATATGTGTAGACCGAAATGTGAATTATTTTATTTTATATGAATTGTTTTATTTCAAAATTAAAAATAAAGCGTTAGGAAATCAATTGACCGAAACCGCCTGAAGATCCCGAAAGGTTGAAACCAAGGTAGCGAAATTGGCTGATGTTCTAATTTATTATACTTAGAAGCACTAGATGTTAATTTGTAAAAAAATCATTTTACATGTCTATTGAATACTTTTTTAATACTAATTTTCATTGTCTAATTCGACTCTGAGCATTAAATTCTTTAGTATTATAACTTTCACTTGTGTATCACAGCCGGGCACTTTCGTTTTCAATCTATTTTTGTTCCGCTTTCAAAAACCATCTTAAGCGATACACTCCAACAAACTATGTTTTATATTTATTAATTCACTATTACACATTTTTCCCGAACTCGCAACGATTTTTTTTCGACAGTATAACTTGGAGTTTCATGAAGAATGCAATCATCTTTTTGAACTTATACCGATTGGTTACCATCGGTTGATTAATATTTCTGAGTCTCGCGGGATATGTTGTTGTTTTTTATATTATTACCGTAGTAAAATATTTAATTGCACTATAATCTAATCTTGAATTTGAATTTAGGCTCAAACTTACATTTTGTTTGAAAATAATAATTATTAGGAATTCTAGTTCTAATGTTGAGGGAGACAAAAGTTATATCCCTTTGACTAACCTCTAAAAAAGCTAAAAATAGATATAAAGATAGTCACGTGAACTGACCGGGAGATTGTTAGGCGCGAAAGTTAAATATTCTTTTTGGTTTCTGGCAGTCAAACTAGTAAGACGTACTTATTCAGGCTCGTGACAATCAACATAAGTACTAAAGATCATTTTTTTGCGATATCAAATCTCTTACAAAAACGCATACACACCTTTGTATGAACAGTTCATATATATATATATATATATATATATATATATATATATATATATATATATATATATATATATATATATATATGAATAAAAACAGACCACTGTAATAAATTATTTCACATTATGTGAAATTATTACATGGAACCTTAAAGTGTTCTGTTTTTTATTCAAACATAGTTGCTCGTAATTTACGTTGAGCTCTCCGGATATCATCCTCCTTGGGTCTACCCATACGGATTACCTAGTTTTGCATAAACTATATATATATATATATATATATATTCAATTGCTGTTATATGAAGACGTATGTGGTTATTTTAAACTTTTTTTTATGCGTTTATGTTGTATTGCTATTCGCTTTGTTAATGAATCCAAGAACACATTTTCTCGCACAACACTAACTTTAGAAGTTTTTATGCATTTGGAATTGAAAGAAAAAAAAGACATGTTTTTCAAAGATCTGCTGATTTCAATGGATTTCTAACAATGTAAAAAGATCGGAGTTAAATATTAAGTAAGGTAAATACGAATTTGAATAGGAAATGAAATAATCGTTATCGAATTAATAATTGGAAGATGCAAACATTATTGTTAAGGAGTTTTAATTCAAGAGAGTATTTTTTTCGAAGATTTGATTTCAATGGAAAAAATTGAAATTAATGTCAAGCAGGGATTACAAAATTAACAGAAAAAAAAGTTTTACGTTAATTTGAGAAAAAAAAGAGAAGAAAATATGTCTCTTTCTTCTTTTTTGTCCCGATGGTTTTCACTGCTGGAATCTGATCGTTGTCTTTCTTGTGGAAGCATTAATAAGCGTAAAAGAGTCAGAAGTTGTTCAAATTGTCAATGGTCTTTTCATGTAGCTTGCGAGGGATTGACTAGAAGTTCTTCAGCGTCTCTGGTTATTTGGACAGATTAGCATTCTCTCTCTGTCTCTCTCTCTCTCTCTATCAGCTTCACAACGTAATGAACCGACCCAAATAGACGCCAGCGAAGTTCTGAGGGCAACCTCACTCCTCATACTATTCCGGAAGGTGCATTTAAAAATCCGTAAATCCGTCAGAATCCCGACAGACGATAGCTTGGCTACTGCCATAGACCAAGCACTTAACTTGAACAGTTCCCTTGACTGGGATCATTTTTTTCTCTTTCGCAACACTTGTGCTCGGCATTTCTTTCAGTAAGGACCCTATTTCATCTGTCTCATCTAATGAATAATAACATACCTTTATTCAATTCGTCTAAAATAAATGCCACCGAATATTTTAAACTTCCTAATCCTAACAGATTTAATCCTTCAACTACAGTCGACGATTCTAAGAGACTCCGTGCCCTCGTCGAGGGTGATGTCTCAGCTGCAGTTAGAGAATTGGCCTCATCTGATACTATACTAGCTACTACACCAGAAGTTCTCACAGCGCTCAGTCGAAAACAACCTGCGCCTCCATCAGATATCAGAGTTGTTTAGGTGGAAAACAATGATTCCAATATTGTAATCTCGAAAACGATGGTTGTTGCCTCTCTGAAGTCTTTCTCGTGAAGCAACAGTGGCGGTGTGGACGGCCTACGACCTGGTCACATCAAGGACTTAATTTCTACCCACACTGTCAAAGCTGGTGAACATTTGAAAACATCGATAACAACTCTTCTTCGAGCTAAGATACCCCATGCTTGCAACTTAATATTTTCAGCTAACTTAACGGCTTTTAACAAAAAGACGGCGGTATCCGCCCTGTTGGTAATATTTTTTCGTCGACTCGCGGCAAAAAATCGAATGGGGAGTTGTTGTGAAGGAGCTAGGGCATGAATTGCGACCTGTTCAGCTCAGTGTAAGCATACAGGGCGGATGTGAAGCCGCGGTTCATGCCACAAGATCGTTTTTCGAGAATGCATCATCTGTTTCCCCACGTATCTTATTAAAACTTGACATGAAAAACGCTTTCAAGTATCAGTAGGGATCATACTTTAGAAAGTTACCCTCAACTGACTCCTTCCATATTTCAAATCTCTCATCTTTCGTATAGTCATCCAAGTATGTTGAACGTCTCGAATAATATTATATCTTCTGCTACCGGAATCCAGCAAGATGATCCACTTGGTCCGCTACTATTTGCAATGTCTTCGACGAGGTACCTCGTTACATCGCCTCTCCTTTCAACTTATGGTAACTTGACGTCGCAAGGGACCGTCGAGCCGTAGCTGGCGGCCTCCAGCAGGTTATTCTTGCTTTATCTCTGCTTGGACGAGATTAACTCGTCCAAGTCGAAGATAATAAATTTGAATAGTGCAGATTGATTTCGAGAGTGCTCTCCGGGATATTAGATTCATCCTTGATGATATAAAAATAACACCTAAGGATGAATTACACATTCTTGGTTTTCCAATCATTCCAATGGCCATTCAAGAGTGTTTGGATGCTAAGCATGTCATTGTAAGAAGAATAGCTAAGAAATTACAATTAATTGATGTACACCCAACCTTTTTCCACATAAAGAACAGTTTTTCTTTATCGAAGTTCCTCTACGCTATTGGAAGTGTCCCTTGCTACCTCGAACAGGATTTCTCAAATGAGATAGATATCACAATTAAAAGATGAGCAGAGTTAATTTACAGCGTTAACTTCGACGCTGGAGGCAGGCGAACTCCCTTTGAGTTTCGCAGGCCTGAGCCTTCGATCAGCGTCTGACGTGGGCCTTCCAGCATATCTTTCTTCACTTTCTTCCGGTTGCGAATTAATTGATGAGAAACTCGGTGGATCATTTTTCGTGTAGTTCTTTCGAACAAGCTTGCAACGTCTAGGCCCAAGAATGACTTTCTATCACACAAGACACGTTACAACATGAAAGCTGGGATAAAATAAAATGCGAGGACAATTTCACTATTTTGAGGCTCTCTCTGGATCAGCACCGCCTCGACTGTCCACTATCTGCTACACAACCGAGTAGGGGCGCCTGGTTCAATACATTTCCCTCCTCATCTACCGGTACCCTTCTAGATGATGTGTACGCTCAGGTCGAAGTCGCTATCCCTCTTGGGCTCAAATTATGTGAGCCTCACAGATCCAGATGTGCAGCTAAGATTGATGAGTTTAGTTTGCACCCTCTTTCTTGTCGTCGTAGTTCTGGCAGCTTTCAAAGGCATGCAGCAATAAACGACACCAGCAGAAGAGGTCTGGATGCAGCTGAGTTCCCCTTCAAAATCGAACTTGTAGGCCTTGAATGTGGTGATGCAAAGCTGCCGGATGGGATTACCATTTTCCCTTTTAAAATGGGGAAGTCGTTGATTTGGGATGCGACCTGTGCGGATACATTTTCGGTCGTTAATTTGATCAGGCCCGGGGTTGAGCCGAGGTCTGTCGCACGGGACGCGGAGATAAAAAATATAGTTAAATATTTTCTTACGGACAGATTTATTTTTACTCCCGTGGCTTTGGCGACTTCTGGGTTTATTGGCTTTCGTTCGATGGCTTTCCTTTGAGTGGGTTGGCGGGATTTCGTCTCGAGTAAGAGACGAGCCTCCTGAAACGGAGTGGCTCTTGCAGTGTGTCTAACTGGCGATGGTGCGAGGTAATGATTTTTTCCATCGTTGCGGCTCGCAGAGGATAGCAAAAAAAAAAAAAAAGAAAAACCTTTCGTTTTTGTTTAAGGATAATTTGTTCAAATAAGAACTGTTTTTATATTTTCTAAATTTCGTTAAAAACGAACACTGTCATTAAAATAAGTTTGAGGATGAAAGAGGGGAACTATTTTTTGCAAAAAAATAGTGGTAAATTCATAAAAATTAATGAAAATAAAAAGATTTGTAGCGATAAAATGATAATGAAAGTAAAATAATAATAATAATAATAATAATAATAAAAATAATAATAAATTCAAAATAGAGTTTCAAATGGATGCAGAAATACGAGTAAAGCACAATACACTGGCTGAAGCAGCAACATACTTAAATAAGAAATCAAAGACAAATGCAACTGAACAGATACAGAAGCGATGGCAAGATAAACCGCTTCATGGCCAATACTCTGCCCGTACCAAACAAGCTAACGTAGACAAAACCCGTACCCATCAGTGGCTACGTAGTGCAGTGTTGAAAGCTGAAACTGAAAGTTTTATCCTTGCTGCACAGGACCAATGTTTGTTAACTAGGAATTATCAAGCACATATACTAAAATATTGTGTTAGCCCAAAATGCAGATTCTGTGATAAATATCCAGAAACAATTGATCATCTTGTATCAGGTTGCACGGTATTGGCACCCACTTAGTATAAAACCCGACATTAGAGAGTGGACCAATATCTGCACTGGAAAATTTGCAACTTCTACGGAAAGGAAACTGAAAGAAACTGGTATGAACACCACCCAGACCCGGTTACGGAGATAGGACCTGTTACAATTCTATGGGACTACACAATATACACACTGAAAGAACAATCAAAGCCAACCGCCCAGATATTGTTATAAAAGACCACAAAAAAGTGCCTCCTTATTGATATGGCAGACTGCAATGTATCTTTGAATATATTCAAAAAGCTGTCAAATTATAAGAACTTTGAAATGGAAATCTCAAAAATGTGTCACGTGGGAACATCAACAATCCCTGTTGTATCAAGTCATCCCATAAGTTCTGTCCGAATTTTACCTTTTTTTAAAATGAACGAAATTTAAAGAGTATTTTATAATGTCTAATGGAGCTGAACATTATTTTTATGTTAAGATGCATTTAAACTGATCAAATTTTATTTCAGAGAACAATAAAATTAAATTTTGTTTGATTAAAATGCTGCTAACATGAAAGTACCCAAGAATCATTTGAGGCACATAATGCTTTATCGGTTCAAGAAAGGAAACTCAGCAGCCGAAGCGGCTAGAAACATTCACTCAGTTTATGGAGAGGAATGTGTGAATGAAAGAACTTGCAGAAGATGGTTTGCAGATTTCAGAGGTGGAGATTTCACCCTTGAAAATGAAGATCGAATCGGACGTCCAGCTGAGTTTGATGAAAAGCTTCTTGAAGCAGCCCTTGAAAAAAATACTGCTTTATCAGTTGAAGAATTGGCAGTGGCTCTCAGTTTAAACCATACAACTGTTTATCATCATCTTCAACAACTTGGAAAAGTTCTTAAACTTGGAAAATGGCTCCCTCATGAATTGTCTGAAAACAACCTCAAATCCCGAGTTCACATCTGCTTTTCTCTCCAATCTCGCCAAATTGTTTCACCTTTTTTGTATAGACTTGTGACTGGTGACGAAAAATGGATCTTTTATTGAAATGTTAAGCGTCGTAGACAGTGGCTTGGCAAATGGGAAGGACCCCAGCCACAGCTGAGAAGGGAACTTCATGGGCAAAAGCTTCTTCTTTCAATCTGGTGGGATCGCCAAGGAATAATCCACTTTGAATTTTTACCAACTAATGCAACAATTAATGCTCAAATATACTGTCAGCAATTTGAGCGTTTGAACCAAGCTTTGAGGAAAAAGACCTGCTCTAGTGAATCGAAAAGAGGTGATGTTTCATCAGGATACTGCGTGACCCCACACAGCAAGAATCACGTCACAAAAGATCGAAGAACTTGGTTGGGAGAAAATTCCTCATCCACCTTATTCTCCAGATCTTGCTCCTTCAGACTACCATTTGTTTCGTAGCTTACAGAATCATTTGGAAGAAACAGCTTTTGTAACATAGGAAGAGGTTAAAACTGACATTTGTGAGTTCTTCGAATCAAAGCCAAAAGAATTTTACAGTAATGGAATTAGTAAACTTGTTAATAGATGGAAAGAAATCATAGATAATCAGGGAAAATACATTGTTGATTGAATCTGTAATTAAATGTAACATTTGGTCACTTGTTTTCTTTATTCAAAATTCGGACAGAACTTAGGGGATGACCTGATAGTTTGAGCCCTAGGATTGGTTGGAAAAGATTCCAGTAGACTAATTAAAGGGAGACCTTGAAGTTCATGTCTCAAAGAAATACAAAATATTGTTCTCACAAGTACAGCCCACACTTTACGTAGGGCTTTATCTATGTAATTTAATTTTATTTTTTATTTTTTTGTCAGTGGAAAGTGTCATGGTGTTATTTCTAAACTTAGGTCCCTGGGCGGGACTCGGAAAGAAATATGTAAATGCCAGAAATCAAAGAAAATAATAATAATAATAATAATAATAATAATAATAATAATAATAATAATAATAAAAGTAATAGTAATAAAAATTATACTGAGAATAATAAGACTAAAAATAAGATAAGATAAAAAACAAGAAAACAAAGCGGAATTGATTCGTAGCTAAATTTGGGTAATTATTAGTGAGTTAATCTTCTATACTCCAATTCTATGGTAAGAAAGAAATTACAGAAAAATTAAAGAAATTTAAAAATATATTTGTACACATTCATTGCAGTCTGATAGTAAAAAAAGATCTAGAGACAATTTGAGGAGTTTTACGTCTTTTATTTCTAACTTCTTTGATAATGGCGCGGATTAATTTGTTTGGTACTTTTAAATTTACTTTGTAATTGATTATCGAATCAATCAATGATACATGGGAGAACAGAAAACTAGCCAACGCAATCAGATGAAATGAATATTTAACATGATTTAGAATCGTCATGCAGTTTAATTACGACACACACACGCATACACACACTTATATATTTATTATGTATATATGTATGTATGTATGTATGTATGTATGTATGTGTGTGTGTGTGTGTAGTGAATAAATTTTTAATGACCATTGACAACAATAATTACAAGGCAAATATAACATGACGTGATATTTGGCTACGTGTTGATTGGCAGCTTGATTCGGCCATTATACCGGAACGTAACGGCTGCCATATTGCCGGTGATTTCGTTTACGATTCCCCGGATAGAATTTGATGACTGGACGTTATCAAACATCCGGCTTTCCAACTCTTGAGATAAGCATAAAAAACAAAGCAGGGACTATAACTCCTAATAAACAACAACAACAGTAATAATAATAATAATAATAATAATAATAAGAAGAAGAAGAAGAAGAAGAAGAAGATGACGAGGAATGATAATCCCAATATTGCAAATGATTATGAGAATGAAAACAATAAAAAAACTTTGTAAGAATATTAATAATAATAATAGTAAAAAAAGAAAAGAAAGTAGAAAATAAGAATAAGACGAATAACAAGTGATTTATAATAATAATAATAATAATAATAATAATTGGCAGTAGTAGTAATAGAAGAAGAAGAAGAAGAAGAAGAAGAAGAAGAAGAAGAAGAAGAAGAAGAAAAAGTAGAGAAACAAGAATATGAAGAAAAAAGCAAACGAAGACGAGGAAATAAAAAAGAAAAAGAATAGGGAAAAGGAAAGTATTATTAATAATTAAAGCAGTCGAAGAAAAAGAAATAGAAAAAGAAATAGAAAAAGAAATAGAAGAAGAAGAAGAAGAAGAAGAAGAAGAAGAGAAAGAAAAAAGGGGATGAAATAGAAAAGGAAAAATACGTTGAACCAGTTAACAGGAAAAAAACATTAAAAAAACAACAACGCAATTATAAGGCAAACGAATCCGAGATAAAAATGAGTGACATTTCAATAGGTCTATACGATCATATTAAAGATTTCTGTGAGAATTAATCTAATATAAATTTTTGTTTATCGTGTCTCATTTATTCTAGTTATAAGAGGAACGAGTACAAGAAATCTGAGAGCTGTTTTCGAATTCATGTCGGGTTTTTTAGATTTACTTACACATAAATATTCTTGTGATCCAATCTCATCCACTAAACAATCGATTAAGTCTTGTATCTTAAAAATCATTGTAAATGAAATATTCATTCACAAAATTATTACTTGCATTATTTACATTATTCAGACAGTTATCCTCATCTTCATTGCCATATTTACAACATTTTGGCCGTTGGATAAAGATGTTGATTAGATCCAGTGACTAGACCCAAATATCTGTCTGTATCCCTGAGATGAGGTATTATGATTACTTGCATTATTTACATCATTTGGACTGTTATCCTCATCTTCATTGCCATATTCACAACGTTTCGGCCGTTGTACGCTCCGGCCTTCTTCAGGCGATTAGAATTTCGATCCGAACAATTTATTTCGTCAACCGGGGTAGATTGTTGTAGTTCCACAGGCAATGTCTCTTCCGTACAAGACATATAGTCCAGTAGATAAAGACGTTGGTTAGATCCAGTCACTAGATCAGAAGAGATGTGAGTTCAATACCAGGCCACAGCAGTGGCGAAACAAAACTGGGAGAGTTGAGCTAAAGGGAAATAACTGAGACATCCGGAAGCGGTATGTCACGTGGAACTAGAACAATATGTCCTGGTGAACGAAATAAACATTATACTACATCACCAATTGGCTTGATTCTTAAAGAATCTAACATAAGTTTATCTAAAACAAACGCTATGTATGTTCTCAATTTGCATGCTAAACAACACCAAGCATAATGTTTAGTAGATATACACAGGCGCACACACACACACACACTTTCTCGCTCGCGCGCACACACACACACATACACACACACACTTACGAATATACATCACATGCATAAAGCACTATTTACGGTTTTTCACTTAGGCTTGGAATCCGTTAATTTCTTTGACTTTCAAAGGGAGGCGTTGACTCTGATTAAACCCGAAACGCTACAAATTATACTAACGTTTCTCGAATGCACGTGAAACATGATTAACCCATGAAATTCAAACAGGACAAAATTGAAATACCAGAAATTATTTCTACTATTTTTTAACACATTTTATTCATACTTTGATGAAGCTTTAATAAATATGAAACATGTTAGATTGATAAACATTCCCTATTTGTTCTATATCCTATCAGATACATACATATATATATATATATATATATATATATATATATATATATATATATAGGATTAACATATTAAAAAATAAATAAAACATACTTCATAAGGGTTAGTAGAATAGTCAGAGGCAATCGTATTTATAGAATTTTTGAAGAGTTTCACATAATTTATACTCTCGCTTGAGTATTTTACAATCGACCGAGGAGACGCATTGTTATGCGTTGAAACACGACTACAAATGTGTAGTGATTCGTACATGTTTTTTGATATATATATATATATATATATATATATATATATATATATATATATATATATGTGTGTGTGTGTGTGTGTGTGTGTGTGTGTGTGTAGGTATGGGGAGAGCGGCTCGGATTGAGCAATCGGAGTATTGAGTTCGAATTCCTGTCGAATCCATTACATTCACTTAAGTGCTAATAATAGCCTTGGGAAAGCTATTAATACTCTCCTTCTCCCTCCAGCTATAGGTAAATAGCAGGACAGACTGGGTTCTATAACCTTGGATAGCAACTGGTCTAGGAGAGGGACAACTCTGAATTCAAAACCTGTGGAGGCTGGTTTTGGGACATTGTGGCACGTAGGGCACCAGGTCTCTGTATTCGGCCCTTCATAAAATCTGGTTGGTTCTGCACAAATCCTTTACCACTACAATCAAATCATATGTGCTGTTGTCTGCGCTGTTGGTTCCTAGGAACTGAGCAGCTTGACCATCAAACATCGAATACACGACGGAGTACACCTTATATACATATCGCTGGAGAAGCGATTTACACCGCGGCAGTGAGAAACGTAGGTTTGCCACCGGGTAGAAGCTTCCTGGACGTAAAGAAGATATGAGGCGACATCATAGGGAGGGGTCTCTTTACATGCATTCATCACGATAGCGAATCAAAATATACTTCTTTGTTTATATAAAGTTACCCCACTTGATTCGCTATCCCATTCAGTTTAACAAATTTTTCTTAAATATTTCGGCATCTTATTTTATTTTTATGCTTCTATTTCTTCTTTTTATCTACAGCCTACAATTTTGTAAATTAAATCCAGATCCATACCTCAAAATTAGATTCTAATTATATAATTATTAATCGTAGAATTAATATTCTATATAACGCTACTTCCAAGAGAACCAGAGTTTTTGAAAATACGATCGATTGTAACGAACAATTCATCACCATTATAATACCTGAAGATTGTACTGAACATGAAACTCTGAGTCGTAATTTCGACTTAAGGCAATATATATATATATATATATATATATATATATATATATATATATATATATATAAAGAAATATACCTTTATGGTGTGCTATATTTATGGGATATAGTGCTCAATATCAGAGATAGAGCGTGTCTAAATATAAAACTGAAGACTGAAATGAACACTTCGATGTGATAGGCTGTTTCATGCTTGACGCAATCGCCAGGCCACGAGTGTTGTTTCTTTCTTGGCTCTTTAATCGGCAGGCTACGATTGCGTCTAACATGAAACAGCCTGTCGCCTCTAGGTGTTCACTTCAGTGTTCACTTATATATATATATATATATATATATATATATATATATATATATAGATAGATAGATAGATATTAAAGTGATGGTCATCTTGTACAAGGCCCAAGAGCCATTCGAGGTAGAGGATTATGCAGTAAGAGGCACAATTTATGGGTATGTACGTGGAAGATAGCTTGTGACCATATACTTAAACCGATAAAAAGACAGAGGAAATCCACAGTAGGTCTTTGAGAAAGTGACTGTAGACGAGATGCCAGATTTGGACCTATCACAATTCATATACGTTTCTGGACTTTGTCGTGGACCTTGAGATGAACAGCGGGGGCCCCAGACCATATATGGCAACAGTATTCTGTGCATGGACGAATGGTTGATTTGTAGACTTGAAGGATGGACTCAGGCGAGAAAAACCTTCTGGCGAGACACAGTACTAACTTTCCTTGCGGTAGATGAAGCTATTGATTCAATGTAGTTGTTACACCTCAGGTCAGTGAAAAGCAGACGATATCGTGGAATTGGCCATTCTGGTGGGAAGCAAGTATGGTTCTTTAAGGTAGATAAATGAGATCAGTTTCGTTTTGGAGGCATCTACAAGCCGTTTCCTGCCCCAGTCAACCACAGATTGGGGGTCGTTTTTGAGAACAAGTAGTAGGTTAGTTTTGTTAGCAATACCGAAATTTACTATTGAAATAGGAGTAAATAGTAGTGTCGTCTGCGTAGATGCCTATTTGGGACGACATCAGTTCCCAAGTAGGCATATACGCAGATGACACTACTATTTACTCCTGTGTCAATAGTAAATCCGGTATTAATGATTCGAGTAGTTTATATTACCAAAATGTTTAACGATATTGACACATAAATTATACTGACTAGGTTATTTTTCAACAAAAGATATTACCAGTAGTATTAAGACTTACTGCTTACCAGCTGCCGAGTGCTACTATTTATACGCATACATAAAACAACGTAAATACCTGTCACATACATTCTCACATGTAGACTCATTTTGTATCTTCTATACTAAAGCAATTGATTCTGTTGTATTTTAAAAAAATACACAAAACATGTAAAGTTGTTCGCAAAGAATCTGTGTAATTCATTTCTTTCAATTTGAGTTAAAAATAATAGTGAAATAATAAAAACGTCGGTTACAGTTATAGTGCTATGTTGAAGATTCGTTTATTTCTTCGATTTGTACATGAATCTTCCGCTACACACACACACACACACACACACACACACACACACACACACACATATATATATATATATATATATATATATATTCTAAAGAATTAAAGGATTTTATTTTTAGTGGATATGTGTATTTGAGTAGATCCTTCGTATTTCTTTCATCTAATGCACTCGAGAATGCTTATTAAAGAGAATGTCCCCTTCGGCAGGATTCGAACCTATATCTATCTATATATATATATATATATATATATATATATATATATAGGTAACTATACTCGTTTCTAAAAACCTTCGAATTTTTGCTTTGCCAATAATCAAATCAATCTCGAGAGAAAAAAAGGTTTTAAAAAAGAAAGAGCTAGAAACATGAAATTCTGTCGAAAAAAAATCGCATAGATACAGGTCTGAAGCCCAAAGAAAAAACCCGATACGAGTAAACAACTAACAAAAGAGCTCAATACAACCGTAGAGCAGACCTAGATAAACCTAGTGAGCCAGGCAAACCTACCCAGGTTTCACCTAAGCGGATTGTCAGGGAAAGCTGGCTCTCCCTGACGATCCGCTTAGGTGAAACCTGGGTAGGTTTATCTGGCTCACTAGGTTTATCTATCTATCTATCTATCTATCTATATATATATATATATATATATATATATATATATATATATATATATATATATGTATGTATATGTGTGTGTGTGTGTGTGTGTGTGTGTGTGTGTGTGTGTGTGTGTGTGCATACTTATGTATGGGTAAGTTATGTCAAAAAATTATCATTACCATAACGTATCTGTGTCAGGAGTACGGACAATTTTTGACTTTCATTCATATATAATTTTCTAAAGAAATAATGTTTATTTGATTTATTCATCCGACTGATTGTATCACGTTAAACATTATTTTTTAATGGATACACGTATTTAAATAGGCACTCTCCGACAGGATTTGAACCTGCGTAACCAGCTGGACAGAGTGAATCGTCAGACTGAACTACGAAGAACACTAGCCCATCCGGTAAGGCTGAATAGTGTCGTTGAGCAAAATTAATCACTTTCTAGATTATCGATTTTTTTTTATGTCTGTTCAGTTTCGTATCCAAACGTAAACAAAGTAATTTTCTAAAGAAGTAATGGATTTTCTATTTATTAATCCGGTAAACTGTATTACTTTAAACAAGTAAAGTCACACACAACGAAATGGACAAAAATCCAACAATTATATTAATATATTTTATTGTTATATGTTATTTATATATATAGAAATTTTTAAGTAAATGCTCTGTTTATAATAAACAGTATTCACAATTATCGGCCTGAACGTCCGAAAAATTTCATAGGAAAAATACATCCTCCATATCGAACCTGTATCCTATATGGAACCTTCATATAGCCTCAAATGTATATGATGTCATTTGTTTAAGTTAAGATACGCTTTGAGTATAGATATGGACGTCCGAATGAAATCATGGGAAATTTGTAATTTAAGATCAGTAAAACCGAGTTTGCTAACCAAACGCTCCTTCGTAGCTAAACCGGTATAGCACGTCAGGCTATATGACGGTTTCGCGTGGCATACAGGTTCGAATCCTGTCGGAGGACGCATACTTTCTATGAAACTTCTCGGACGTTCAAGCCGGTAAATCTTGTTAAAGCTGTTTATTAAAACAGAGCATTTACTCGAATATTTGTGTCTATATAAATAACGTATAGCAATAAAATATATTAAGTAGATAGATAGATAGATAGATAGTTAGATAGATATTGCAGGCCACTAGACGAAATGAAAGACTGTTTAAAATAAACGGATCGTCTACTCAAATGCGTGTAGCCACTAAAATGACCTTTAACGTAATATATATATATATATATATATATATATATATATATATATATATATATATATGAAAAGAGAAAAGAGAGTTGATCACGAAGTTGTTAAGATGCACTTAGTTTAATGTGTTCAGTTCCACATACTTTCTTCTGTTGCAGAAGTTGATTCACATTAAAATCTATGATCTTAAATGTATTCGAATTAATAACCCTCAAGGCAAGTTATAACCATTTCGTCTACATGCAGTAAATTGCTAATATTACTTAGGATTTCTCAACGTCACGTGACTCCCTCTGTAAATGCGATACCCATCGAGGTAATAATTATTCTTCTTGGTTTTAATATAATTAAAGGGCTTCGCTTTCATTATTTCCTCTTTGCACTGAATTCAATAGCAGTTTCGAAAACTTTACGTAATTATTGCATGTACTCCAAAGTTTACGTTTGCCAGCTTCAACCCATTACAAATAGAATTATGGAAACAAAATGATGACTATTATAGTCTTGTTCTCTCAGTAACACTTGCTATAATTCCTAGCCATTGACAATTTTGGAAGGGTGCTGGAAAATTATGCGCCCGACTAAGTGAATGAGAGCGCTGAAGTTTATAGACATTATTTCTGTTTGAATAATACTGGAAAAGTGAATATTTTTAATCTCGACTTGGCTTACGGCCACATCACGTTAACACACTATTTCCCGTCCGATCACCGAAGTTAAGCAACGTCATCACCGACATGGGTGACCGCTTGGGAATACTGGGTTCTGTAAGCTTGGATGTGCGGACGCTGTAATAGATAAATAAACGGAATTGTTAGTCGGAGAGCCGAGTTCGAATTCCGGTTGGGATCGTTGTATACATTTTCACGCAAAATACCCTTGAGAAAGGTATGAGTCAACCACTTTAACTTCAAGCAATGAAACTTGTGTCACTAAAACCATTTTTATCTAAAAATAGCTTGATATGCCCCTAAGCAAATTACTCAAAAGACATTAATCTGGACTTGTCTATATTTCTGAGATGAGGTATTATATACACTATTTACATTATTCGGACTATTGTCCTCATCTTGGTCGCCATATGTATTACAACGTTTCGACCGTTGTACCCTCCGGCCTTCTTCAGTGGTTGGAATGTCGAACTGAACCCTTTATTTCGCTCACTGGGGTAGACTGTTCTAGTTCCATGTGCCATGTCTAACAGATGTCAGTTATCAGTTATCTCCTGTTAATCCCTCTCTCCAAGTTCTCGACCGCCTTAAACAGGTATTGAACTTACAATCTTTCGGTCCTGTCACTGGATCTAACTAACGCCTTTATCCACTGTGACATGTGTCCTTGAGGTCACATGTCACAGTGGATAAAGGCGTTGGTTAGATCCAGTGGCAAGGACAGAAATAAACTGGTCATACTGATTCACATTTATTTAGAAAAATTTTGGAATAGTAGGAACTAATATAGAAATAAGCAAATTCTACGTCTTATATAAGAAAAAACAAACCACAAAAACTTGCTAGAGTTCCTGTGTATTAAAACCAAGCAATCATATCTCGGAATGCAATAATCTGTAATCTGTCTACAATCCTAATGTGTGAAGAAATTTTTCTCTATTATTATAGAATTCCTAATAAGAAAGAATAAAAACATCATTTCCATCTGCATAATACGCATTTTTAAAGGATTTGAAAAATTTGTAAATTTATATATATTATAAATTAACTGATTTAAAATATGGTTTCTTCGCTTGAAGATGAAACAGAACAAATGCTTTTAATTTAATTATATAATTAAATTTGAAGGTTTTAGCTCCGGTTTTTGAAACATAATAATTCCTGTGTAGCGAAGAAACCATCTTTTTAATCATTTAATATTTATCATTTACATTGAGCACAGTTTTGTAAAAATAAAAATATCAATAAGAACACCAGATTATATATCTTACTGTTCTTTCTTTTTATTATATATATATAGTCTTAAGATGTGTTATATTTATGGGATAAAGTGCTCAATATCAGAGATAGAGCGTGTGTAAATATAAAAGTGAACATAGAAGTCAACACTTAGAGGCGACAGTCTGTTTCATGCTATATGCAATCGTCAGGCCTGATGACGGCCTGACGATTGCATATACCATGAAACAGACTGTCGCCTCTAAATGTTGACTTCAATGTTCACTTATATATATATATATATATATATATATATGTGTGTGTGTGTGTGTGTGTGTGTGTGTGTGTGCGTGTGTGTGTGTGTGTATAAATTTATATATATAAACGTTAAACGAGAAAATTTCAGTCAAAAATTTTAACACAAACTAATATTACGTACATAGTTTATTGCCGATGCGAAAAAGAGAATGGAATAATTTTATTTTTAATTCTAACTTCCCATAATTTAAATTATGGATGCTCGTCTTTTGGTAGGTGTCAACGAAAAATGCCCGTTATTTTTCGAAGAATGAAACAATAACTCTGATGAAACTGTTAGGAAGGATCTAACTTCTTTTTTAAAACATAGAAATGACTATTTCTCTACTTTCCCTTCAGCGTTCCTGTCTTGCACTCGATGGAGGCACGTTGCTTCATCCAAGCACGTTTCTTCAGCGCGCCTGTCTTCCTCATTAAAACTCTCGATGAAAGACGTTTACTAATTGGTGTTGGTCGCCCAGGTTTGTTTGGCGACAACGTAACAAGAAGGCAGATCCAATGAAAAATGATTGTAGTTGTTTCGTTTGTTTATGAAGTGTTTGTTTCTTTCAAGGTGTGGTGCTTGCGCTGGGAGGTAGAAATACGAGAAGAAACGAATGCCAACGAAACAGGAAGACGATTGCAAAAAAAAAAAAAATGTTTTAAAAACTGTCCCACAGATAAAAAAAAAGAAGATCTATTTTTAAGTAGTGCTTCCAAAGTTTTTATCAGTTTTTCTTTCCTTTCTAGAATTTCCACCGAAAGAATTAATCATTGGAGAGAAATTTGTTTTTCTATTTTTGTTGTTTACATTTCCAACTAACAAAGCTAGGCAGTCAACTCTCCAAACAAACACGTATATCTCGATATATTTGAATGATAACGTCAATGGTAATATTAGCCGTTTCCTTATAAGGAAACATTCAGCATTCTTTAATTTTTAACAGCCAGTGCTACTCGAGTTACGCTTTTCTTTACTCCTTCGCCATCGGGCTGTAATCAAACTGTACTATCGCTTCTCCTCATCTTTAATGGTAATATTTGCCGTTCGATATTCGTTGACCGAATAGCCAATGCTAATCGAGTTGCGTTTTTCTTTATTCCTTGAACTTGGCGCTACCGTCAAAATATAATATCTTGTATAATATTTGCTGTTTACTTACAAGGAAACATTTGATATTCATTGACCGAGTAACCAGTGCTATTTGAGTTACGTTTAGGTCTCCCGACGTGGTGTAATGGTTAGAAAGCTTGTCTTTCTATATCAATTACGACTGAGTAGTGAGTTCGATCCTCACTGAGAGCCCCATACTTTCGGCCATGTGCCGCATCTTAGCCAGACTTAGAAAATCACTATTCGAGTTACGCATTTTTTTTATTCCCTATAATTTGGGCTAGAATCAAATGGAAGTATCTTGGATAATATTTGCCCTTTACTTATAAGGAAACTTTTAAGATTCTTTTAATGAGCAACCAGTTCTGTTTTCGATTGAAATTAATAAAATTTTCCAATTAAAAGAATTTTTCAGGAAAATAGGGTTCTCTATTCCATTCGCTGTTATCCTTTTCCCCAGGATTAATATGAATTTCCTTCTTTGGCTTTTGTTTGGGATAGTGTGGAATGTCAGCATCTGGAATATGTAATTATTATCTTATTGAGTTAAATGTGCTATACATTTTCCTTGTTGCCGCTGTTGAAATTCCACAAGTTACTCTTTTCTTTACTCCCTGGCCACCAGGTTGGAATCAAAGTGTAGTATCGCTTCTCCTCATTTTTAATGGTAATATTTGTCCTTCGATTATGAGGAAACTTTCCATATTCATTGATCAAGTAGCCAACGCTATTCGTGTTACATTTTTCTTCATTGCCTGTACTTCGAGCTACCGTCAAGATATAATATTTGCTGTTTACTTACAACGAAACCTTTGATATTCATTGACCGAGTAACCAGTGCTATTCGAGTTACTTTTTTTTTTATTCCCTATAATTTGGGCTAGAATCAAAAGGAAGTATCTTGTATAATATTTGCCGTTTACTTATAAGGAAACTTTTAAGATTCTTTTAATGAGCAACCAGTTCTGCTTTCGATTGAAATTAAAATTTTAAATTTTCCACCTAAAACAATTTTTCAGGAAAATACCTTTCTCTACTCCAGTATCTGTTATCCCTCTCCTCAGGATGAATTTCCTTCTTTGGATTTTGTTTTGGATAGAATGGAATGTCAGCATCTGGAATATATAATTATTATCTCTTTGAGTTAAATCTTCTATGCATTTTACTTGTTGCTGCTGTTGACATTCCACAAGTGAATGAGTATTATATCATGTGATATTTCCCGTGATTATATAACGCCTGCCCACAATGTCTAAATAAGTATTTTTATCTCAAAGACCTACAGACTTCAATTTTCAAAGCCATTTTTAATCAATTGTAAACAGCTGTTTGATTGTACATTTCTGGGCGTGATAGGACCTATATATGTCTATGAAAGTCGCACCTTGACAAAACTATTTAAGAAATAGATTCTATGTTAATGCTTTATTTTTAGCAAACTGCGCTTTTGATATAAACTACTCCTAGCAAAGCATTTTTTTTTATTTTCAATTTCTTTATCTCTTATACTTAATCTTACTTATTATAAAACGCAGATTGTTTGTGTGTGTGTGTGTCTGTTCGTTTATATATTGGATCGAATTTCCTACATTTTTCAACCGATTTCAACAAAACTTCACAGGACTACGTAAAATTACCTTGCGGTCGTTCTGACAGCGCCAAAATTTGGAAAAAAGACAATTGTTTTAGCACGAAATCAATTTGAAAAAACACGATTCTGTCGCCGGAATTAAAGGTGGACAACTCATATCGAGTTATACTTATTATAAAACCTAGGTTGTGTGTGTGTTCGTTTATATATATGGGATCGGATTTCCTACATTTTTCAACCGATTTCAACAAAACTTCACTTTTTTTGGCAGGTAGTGTCTTATTGTCTTGCAAACTTTTTTCTTTATTTTTGCATTCAGAATGCTTTAAAAATTCCATTTACAAGACAATAGTTTACAATAAAATTCTATTCAATCAGTAGACTCATAACGATTGAAAACAATATTTTTGTTTGAGTTTGTGTTTGACCAATTAGTAAAAAAAAAAAAAACGTCAACGTTAAACAATAATCTCAATAATGTCAATTTTATTTTTCAGTCATTATGATGGTCGATACTTGATCTATCACTTACTGTTACATCCCCGGACAACGCCGGGCTCTACTGCTAGTTTATTATAAAAAGGCCACACACGGAAGTATATTGAATATCACTGCCATATCTGGTCTGGTACTCCCACTATATAGTTAGAGATTCTTGATGAAATCCAAAGAAGAATCTACAATGTTATTGGCCCTGGCCTGGCATCTCGGCTTCAGTGACTCTCCCACCGCCATAACGTTGATTCCCTCTGCATATTTTATAAATATTTTCATGGTAATTTTACTGGAGAAATTGCCTAGATTTTATGAATTTTAACATAGCAACAGATTGGCGGTAAGATTTCATCATTTTACAGATGAAATGGCGAGATGTAGCCGTAAGTTCTATGTTAACAGTTTTTTCTATCGCACCTCTCGCCTGTGTTATTCCATTCCGGCATCTTGTTGTCTTGTCACCTTTGATCCTCAAAAACTTAAATGCAATGTCAATCGTTATCTTCTGTCTTCATAATTCCTATTCTTTTATTGTACTCGTTCCTTAAAATTGCTTTATTTTTTCGTTTTCTTATATTCTTTCACAGTCAGTTCTTGCTTCTGAGTGTTGTAGCATAACTACGTACGACAATGGGTATGTCCCTATTCACATAGAGTAGTAAATACTGTATGTTGGTCAGCAGTCAGAGATTCGTTTCCAGCTGTGCTGGTCAAACTTTCTGCTTCCGGACAGAGAAGATCTCCAGACGAGGCTGTCGCACTTCTCATTTGAGTTATTCTCTTCCGACTTCTTGCTGTCTTGTCAACTTTGATCTTCAAAAATTTAAATGCAGTGTCAATCGTTATCTTCTGTCGTCTTAATTCCTATTCTCTCCTTGGTAGTGTTTTTTTTTCTCTTTCGGATACATCCTAACAATCGGTAACCGCTTTATTCTTAGTGGCTTTATTACATTGCTTTTGGTGGGGAAATCCTTTATTTTTATTACAATATTAAGCTACTTCATGTCAAATGTCAGTCTTTATTTATCCCCCATTTTCTCATATTTTTCACTTCCTTACACCTCCTTGTTCATTCATGTCATACCTTATGTATCATAACCATCTTTACAATAGTCTTACGACCATATCACGTTGAAACCGAGGTTTTCAGACGAACAACACAATTAAGCAAAACGGTGGAAACTTGTTGTTATATTTTCCCAATTTTAAAATATTATTTGGCGTCATATATTAAACGAATGAGTTTTGATACCTGATTCAAGATTGGTAAGCTTACGGTCATATCACGTTAAATCATCGCTTCCAGTACGACCACCAAATTTAAAGAACGTAGATGGTTGCCCGGATTCTGTAACCTTTTGTGTGCGGCTCAGAAGTGTCAATCTGAAAGTTAAGTTCCAATTTCTGTCGTGTTTTTTTTTTTTTTTTTTTTTATAGTCATTTCTACGAAAATAATCTTGTGCAAGGTATGAATCAATGTCATCCCGACACAATTATGGTTCAATTACTGGAAATGTCGATTGACATTACACTTGAATAGCTGGAGATTATAACTCACAGGGAAACAGGAGAAGGGAAGAGAGTTCCACAGGCGAGAGGTGAGAGACATGAAGCTATTAGAGTAGAAGAGACGGCTACATTTAGGAGTTTCGACAGTGAAGGGGTGAGAGCGGGATGCCAGCCTCGTAGGGCGCATGAACTCATGAAGTCTGGGAACCAGCGAATGCAGCTCCTCGGAGCAATTTCCATGAAAGTATTTGTAGAACAGACAGAGGGAGGCGACGGTGCGTCTGTGAGAAAGTGACTGTAGACGAGACGCCAGGGCAGGGCCAACCATATTGCATATCCGCTTCTGGAGCCTATCAAGAACCCCGAGGCAAACAGAAGGGGCGCCAGACCATATATGGCAGCAATACTCCATGCAAGGGCGAAGTAACCCCTTGCGTCCTAGTGGCTTCCCGCCTTGCTTGGGGTGAAATGCTTAAAAAAAAACAACAAAAAAACAATTAGAAGTTGTATTAGTAAAACCATTATTATATCCACAACATTCTTACGATATAAAATATTTTCTGGCTTGAAACCGGCAAATGGTTGGTTAGAGAGGCAAACAAAACGTCATTAATCAATAGAAGAAATCTATACGTGGTTTATGTGAAAATATTCAGCAGGAGTTGAGATTACTGCACATACCTAAATAGAATCTCCTGTCAGGTCACGTAATCACAAGTGCGTCATCAACTTATTTACAGCTATCTAATAATTGTTGTCATATTATTTATACTTCAATAACTGAAACCTACATAACTAATAAAGAAAAAAAAACTTTGAAAATGGTTTCTTTAAATATGTACCGGAAACCATAAAAACCGTCCGCAATATAGAAAACATAAATTACAGATACCCGTGACAAAAAATATTCACTCTACTTACCTTCACTTGCATACACACACACACACACACACATATATATATATATATATATATATATATATATATATATATGTGTGTGTGTGTGTGTGTGTGTTTGATTGAATAAATTACGGACCTTATGTCAGCTAATTTTAATAAAATCTTTTCTTACTCAAGAATAACCTTCCGTGTATTAATGTTAAAGGAAAAGAAAAATAGGCAATAATGGTTTAAATGTCATTTATATTTATTGCCCAAGTACTTTCGATCTTCTTCGAAGATTATCCTCATGGGTGGAAGTCGTACAAAACTATATGTTATTCCTTATTATAAGTATTTATACAGCGTTGTGCGTAATGAAATAAACGTAATGAACAACATATAGTTTTTGTACATAATGTCTGTAATTTATTCAATCAGACATGCCTAAAAGAGAATTATCTGCCTAAATATACACACACACGCATATATATATATATATATATATATATATATATATATATATATATATATATATATATTATAATAGCTGGCCACTCGTATTCGAGGATACCTGTCACCTAGGGCGGATAGTCAAACCCTATCGCAGACGGTCGCTGAGGCACATTTTGTGTTTGCTCAATACTCACAGAGCACAACCGTGGTTGATACTGCGTCTCTGCTGAGCAGACCATAGGTACATTTTCTGGAATGGTGATATCTATCTATCTATCTATCTATCTATCTATATATATATATATATATATATATATATATATATATATATGAAGAAATATAGTTTTAACGTGTGCTATATTTATGGGATGAAGTGCTCAACATCAGAGATAGATATGTAAATAAAAATATAAAAGTGAAAGGCTGTTTCATGCATGCTGGACGCAATCACCAGGCCGCCTGACGATTTGCTTTCAGCATGCATGAAACAGCCTGTCGCCTCTGAGTATTGACTTCAATGTTCACTTTTACACACACACATATATATATATATATATATATATATATATATATATATATATATATATATATGTATAGTACGAGGCAAAAAAATGGATGCACCCATAGTAAGTCGGTATTTGTATTTTTACCAAAACAAGTGAGTAACAGAATTCGTTGAATGTGGTGGCATTGATGCTGCTCAACGATTCCCTTGGTTTTGTACAAATTACCAACATCTGTTGCTGAGAATGCACCCCAAACGTTGATTTTTTTTAATCATGTTTAACAGTGCCCTTGGTAGTCACTGGAGTAATCGTTTTCACCGGGTGTACAGAAACATTCGTCCTTCATATGGAAAAGTAAAGAGGCCCTTCACACTCGACATAACATCTTCCTAATAAGATTTAGTCCAGTGTAAATGAACTCTTCATCAAATCAACCGTGCCCATCGATTTTTCTCCAGATAGGAAACATTTCTTTTTTATGTATTTGTCAACAATGACTTTTGCTTTAATCCTGCGCAAGTCCTTGAAGAAACCGCAAATCTAGACGCTTTGGAAATATATTTTGCTGTTGCGAATCGATCATGTTTGCATTGACAAACCAAGTTTCTATCTCCCCTGTCGGTAGTTTTTTAGTGGGCGGCCAGATCCACTACATTTATTATATGTTCCACTCTGATTTCGCGTTTTGATTAACTTGCCTTTTCTCAAAGTCAGAACAATGCTTAGGTATGTTAATAAATGTAATAAGCTTTATATTAAAATATAATAAGCTTTATATTTTGTTCATCATTTCTATGGACGCATCAATTTTGTGCTACGTACTCTCTCTCTCTCGGTCACTGTGCCACCCTATATATATATATATATATATATATATATATATATATATATATATATATATATATATACCCAAGTATATAATTGGTATGTACGGAACGAATTCCAATAACCAACAATTACTTTTTTTTAAAAGAGTGCTCAATACAAAGTAGAGCAGATATAATTATTATTTATAAAAAAATTATAACATAAGTATGTTATAAAATCACTACAAAAATAGCCATTTTGTTTCAACACACTCTGTGTCTTATCAAGTGATGATGTTGAAAATATATATATAATTTAATAATATCGGTGGTTATATATATATATATATATATATATATATATATATATATTGATGCATGTTTCATTAAAAATATATAGACAAGTTTTGATTTAGTATATCCAACTCAATTATTTGCACTCCCCCTCCCCGTTAGTGATTTGCAAAAAAACAGCATAATTTGCAAATTCATGTGCCCTTTGAGAGATTGTATCTGCAATGGATCAAATAATATTTATGTTGGTCACACCACAAACTCGTTTCCACGACGCTTGACTCTAAATTTGAATCATAATTCTAACATTTTTAGGCTTTTAAAACAACGTGATGGCCGCATAGCTAATTCCCGAAAATCCTCGTTGAAAACACAACTATACTTAAACAGGAAAACAATAAACAAAAACTAAAAATTCTTGAAGCTATATACATAAAACAGTTGAAACCTCACCTTAACAAAATAACCTATGAAATCTTCACAAAGATTCTTAAATGCCTATAGTTGATAACAAAAGCCATTGGTTTATAACAACGGCTTTCCATACTTAATATTTCTCGTTTTCACTCTCACGTGGTCATGTGTGACTTCACGAGCTGCGGTGCGATTTTCGTTTCCGCATCTCGTATGCACGAGTTTGTCGTTGCTTGGACATCTTTCATGCAACAAAAACAGACTATCATCATTGTTTTGCCCGTAATTGCTTAATATATTGAAATGTAAATGACATCTTTGATAATGGCTTATGTAAGGCGAACGCTTAGATAGGATTAAAAAACATGTATGAATATGATGTTTTTCTTTCATCTTTCAATGATAATGTTATTAAGATTATCAGACGATATGAAAACAATTTACTTAAAATAAATAGACAAAATTTGTCTATATTTTTTAATGAAATATTTATCAATGAAACAAAGCTGTCTAAATACACACACAGTGTGTGTGTGTGTGTGTGTGTGTGTGTGTAAATTTCCAAGAGGATAGAATCCAGGTAGGACTCAATGTCCAGGAGAGAGAAAGAATATAATATAAAAAATAATATTCCATGGTTATAATTTATTACATTGGAATCGTAATCAGGATCCAATTCATCAGACTTACAAATTCAAAAAGAAATCGGATTTGAACCATATATATATATATATATATATATATATATATATATATATATATGCAACCCGGATATAAGAGAAACCCGGATATAAGAGATATTTTCTCTGGTCACAAATTAGAGCCTGTGTTAATGTATATAAAATAGACCAAACCCGGATATAAGAGAAACCCGGATATAAGAGACTTCTCCTGTCTCGACAACTCTCTTATATCCGGGTTACTATATATATATATATATATATATATATATATATATATATATATAGAGAGAGAGAGAGAGAGAGAGAGAGAAATAGATACATAGAGAGAGAAAGATTTAAATAATCATAATTTTATGTACATTTTTTTTTTAAATATCCAGACCTAGGCTGCCTTTCGGCCAACGCGACATAAGGGACCAATCGTTGGCAACTTTTAACTCATTTGGATTGATAAGAGATAGTACTAGAACACGCTTAAAATTGCAAAATACCTTAAAATTAAGAAAAAAGACAATTAAATTTACGATTAAAATACGTTAATAACGGATATTTAACCTACCTACCTATCTATCTATCTATCTATCTATCTATCTCTTTTAGCTATGTTTATTACGTATATTTATTCAAATCTTTCTGAGCTGCTTGTTGCCTGTGTCAGTCTATTTAGACACAGATGCCACCATGTTGATGAGATATACAGGAAAAGCTACAGGTCCTCCTAGACAAGGTAATAAAGGGAAGCGGGCAAAAAAACGGAAAGTTCAAAGGATGACAGCTCATTAGAACAGTTGCATATCCAGTCCGCTTCAGGAATGTAGCTGAACTCACCACACTTGGCCAATAGCGGATTGGTGAGGCTATTTAAACCATAGTTGGCGGTTTGAACTCAGTGTTAACATTTTCCTAGACCAGTATCACCCCTTCATATAGCATCCAGTCTATCCTGTTATTTCCCCATAGCTGATGGGAGAAAGGTTTTCCACGTAAGTGAATATAATGAAATCGACTGGAATTTGAACTTGGTCGTTCCTCAAATCGATGCCCTATTCAGTACTCTGTGCGGATCTATTACGCACATATATACATACATACATACAAACAAAAATACAAATCACATACAACGCCAAACATTCATTGGTTAATTAATCACCACAATGTTATTATAGACAATTTACAAATCCCAGCAATGCGACAATTTTTTAACCGCTCTATTTTTATGTACTCAGTTTTGTGCACTTTTGGGAGAAACGGATCACAGAACATTTCTTAAGTCTCCCCAAAGCTCGCTCGCTGATTGGTCAATGCCAACCAATCAGATCGTCTACATGTGATGAATAATTCTTCCTGCGCAGCGATCTGGAGCCTATAGTTACTCATTTAAGCAAGAAGTTTTCTTAGCTAATTAGTGAGAATTCAGCTGCTAAACGAATCCACGACAGTTGAAACCATGCGCCAACCTTCTCACTCACACACACACCACTCTCATGCTGAACATACCTTGTATATACTCACATAATCTTTTCTAACACAGCAAATCTTTTAAGAACAGTCATTATATGAGACTCTCATGGATATTATTCCAGTGAACTTGGGAATACTAAAATAACAGTTTTTTTCAACATTTTATTACTTAAATCCATGCTTTCCTTCACATCGTTGTTTGATATTGTACATCTTGTTAAATACATATTTTATGTGTAACAATGTCTTTTTCTTATCCTTTTCTGTGTCAGCCCTATTTCCTAATCAAAAGTTAAATTAATATGGTGAAGTCCGCAACAACACTATCAGGCATTAAAAACGTAAAACAAACGACTGTAAAAAGACGTAATATAGTCAGGGTGCGATAAGTAAAGTGCCACCATTTTATATTTATAAAGTGGCGCATGCGCGCTGTTTGTTTTTGATTTTGTCGACTGATTTTGTTGACTGTACACAGTACAGTAGGGTTATTTGCTCACCGTCTGTGAGAAGAAGCGCACCATGACACAAATCACTCTATTAGAAACTTGGAAACGGTAGGCTGTACTGCTTGGCATTCGCGCCGGAATTTCCAATATGAAAATTTCAGAGAGTTTGGGTGTTAATTTCAGGAGAGTGCAGAGGATTCGGAAAGAGGTGGTTGAGTCAAATGGTGATTGCGAAGGTACGTCAGTTCGGAAAACTCACTCTGATCGTTCTGATGAGAAAAGAAGCCGTAATAATACTAAAAAAAAGAAAATTATTATTCAGAGCCGCCATACAACACACACGCACGCGCGTATTTTTTCTTTTCTCGATTGTAAATGATATTAGAGTCAGTTGGTCATTGTGGGAAAAAGAGCACGATGACACAATTCACTGCGCCAGAAATTTGGAATCGTCATGCTGTACTACTTGGCATTCGGTCCGAGCAAATCAATACGAACATTTCAGTGCATTTTGGCGTCCATCTGAAGAGAGTGCAGAGGAGTTAGAAAGAGTTGGGGGAGTCAAATGGTGATTACGAAGGTGTTTATAGTGATCACTAGTGATGGCGATGTTATGCCTTCATTCATCATCCTACAGGACCTCAGACTCAACATGGAGACCTACATTAACTGCCTTCAGGAGGTAGTGCTACCCTGTATCAAGAGGGTGGCTGATGGAAGATTCTATATCTGGCATCAAGCAGGTGAATCCAGCCATGACTTTCAAACAATTTCTGCAACCACATCACCCCTAACATCTGGCCATCTAACTTCACAGACTGCAACCTCCTTCATTATCATATGTGGGATAGAGTTGAGCGAGAGACCAACAAAACTTCCTGTCACACCAAAGATGAGCTGAACGTAAGGAAAATGGCGGCATTCACCAACTTAGACAAAGCGCACGTCCAGAAGAGTTGCATGAGATTCCGAAGTCGTCTGGATGTCGTTGTTGAAGCCGATGCCGATTTTATTAAATACATGTTCCAGCGTTATTTTCTTTTTGAGTCGTTTAAACGACAACTTATACATCACACCTAAATGTCAGCAAGCGATAAAAAACAAGACGCGTTCTACGACTTGGCGCATTCAATATACGAAAGTATCTGGGAAGTGTTTTAACAGATAAAGGAAAATGGGCTACAGAAAGTATATTGGAATAGCAAATTGTGCCTTAAACAAAGTTTTAACAAAAACAATATATCGAAAAAAAACTAAGAAGAGAGTTCGAAATTGCTATATAATATAAATACTTCTTGAAGATAAACAGCAGATTTGAGGCAACAGATATGTCATTCTACAGGAGGATACTGTGAATAAAATAGACGAAGTGTGTAAGTAACGAAAAAGTTTTAAGGAAAATGAAAACACAAAGAAATAGAATGCATAAAATTAGAAATAAACTGTTGAAACATCTGTTACACAGAAACAGATGAATAATCTGGTACATATAAACAGTTAGAACATATGGTACATATAAATAGTTGAAACATATTTCCTTAGTAAGAAGTAACTTCTACTGGGACGTCTGAATAAATTCTCCATTTTGGAACAGACTCACGGATGGTGTTTTTTTCTAATCACTACTATTGC
Organism: Acanthosepion pharaonis; assembly: GCA_903632075.3. NCBI lineage: Eukaryota > Metazoa > Mollusca > Cephalopoda > Sepiida > Sepiidae > Acanthosepion > Acanthosepion pharaonis. The sequence goes on from CAHIKZ030000966.1 coordinate 576,529, forward strand.
TCTCTCTCTTAAACAGTTTATTTCTTCTTATATTCTCTAACGCTTGCGTCTTAGATGCATTATTTGCCTTGTTTGAGGTGAAATGATTAAACGGATTAAGAACAAAATATTCCAATAACTAGCAAGACGGCTTCTTGCTTCACAGTCCACTTCGGTCATCATAAATTTAAATGCAATATCAGTCAATTTTCTTTCTTCTTGGTGTTTTATAGTCCTCTCTCCTTAATATTTTTCTCACAGTCTAAAAAACCCATTGAATCTTGCTAGCATTACTGTTTTAAAAATTTCCTAATATATAAAAAGCCATATCGTTTTCACAGTTCTACCATTAACTCGTGATGTCATAATATATATATATATATATATATATATATATATATATATATATATATATGTAAGACATGTAGGCACTCACTGATGTCAACACCGAGTGGTGATAGTCTATTACTCGGTTTCATATCAGTTTCAATACGTCTTATCTTTTACACACGCTCTATAACGGATACTGGATACTGTATAAATATTGCATAACTATAAAGTACATATATATATATATATATATATATATATATATATATATATATATATATATATATATATATATATGTATATTCTTAATAGAAATATATATAAAAACTAAAGTCGCTCGAAACCGCTTATCACGGATAGGTTTGTCTGGAGGTTTAACTATATATAAATATAAATATATAAGCATATTTAATCAAATATTTGTTAAATAAATAGAAATATCATGTCGAAGAGATCAGTTATTTTTTTTATATTTATATATATGTTCACAGACAAATATATATATATGAAATATAAGAAAATAAAAAAATGTTCCTTTTTATAATCAATTTCTAAGGCTACCAAGAAATCTTGAAATTGAAAGGATATACGAAAACTAAAATGATGTGTAAATTATTTAACAAAATCTGTTCGTATATATTGGGAGTTACTGTGGTTAAACTTGGATTGAGGAATCGGAGGTTTGTCTGGTTACATTCAGGCTAATATCCTTGTGAAATGTATGTATACTCTTCTTCTACCCCAATAAATATACATGCGATATATATATATATATATATATATATATTTAATATATTCATACATGTTTCATTAAAAATAGACAAGGTTGTCCATTTATTTTAAATAAATTCTTCTAGAAATATCAGTATCATTAAAGAGAAAATCACAATATTGATTTATTTTTAATTTTAATTTACATAAGACATTACCAAAGATGTCAATTACTGTACAATTTATTAAGCAATATACGTACAAGACAGTGATGATAATCCCCAACGATAAAGACGTGGTCTCAGATGGGATATATATATATATATATATATATATATATATATAAACAGAAATATTACATTCGAACATTTTCCGCTACATAAATCAATTTTGCATATCAGGGGCTAATGATATGCATCGAAACAAGAACTTAATTCGAATGTAATATGAAATTGAATTAGGATCTACTATTGTATGGAAGATTTTTGAAAATGCTATGAACGTTTGAACATGATGTTTCTCAAATTATTTATATAAATATATGTATCGTATATATTGGGAGTTACTGAAATGGTTAATTCGGTATATTGTAATTTATTTGATTAAACGTTATTTTAAGTGGTCACTCATTGTTAAATGCGCAGAAGAACTTTAGAAAAATATCAAACCTGCGCTCCCCTATGTGAAATCGTCATTACATTGACTATTTAAAACCGTTGGCCAATATCCTTCAGAAATGCCCGAATATGTATGAACATATTTTTTCTTCGATTTCTTCACCCCAAGATGGAAAAAAAGGTTTAATAAATAAATAAAGAACATCGTTCAAATAGTATCCATTTTAAATTAACGTTGTAACTATATATATATATATATATATATATATATATATATATATATATATATATATATATATATATATATATATATATATATATATATATATATATATATATATATATATATATATATATATATATATATTTCAATCGTACAAAATTGTACAAAATTGCGAACATAGTGGAATTAACGGAGGCACGGTGGAGTAATAGATAGGGTTTTCGGATTGAGGAATCGGGGAGCCGAGTTCGAATTCCAGTTGAATCCATTAATAGCTTTGGGTAAATAGCAGGGAAAGCCGGATTCTATAGCCTTGGTTGGCAACTGGTTTACAGAAAGAAAATGCAACCTACTGCGGGAAAAAAATCTGCCTCAAGATCGCCTAAGCGTATATCACGCATGGTACATAACTGACTGAATGAAATTCTGGAACATTCTAAAAGAATATTCTCGAATGTGGAGTCTGTTTCTTTTAAGCTGAAAATTAAAGCCTCAAACTTTGAAATTCTCTTTTTTTTCGATTTGTACTAAAGTCATAAACTGGTGACTAACAAATGAAAACTGAAGTAAATCATTAATAACAAAACAATTAATAAGAAAATATGCAAATATTTATAAAGAAATTCATATTGTAATGCGCGCGGCGAACCCGTTCAGTACTAAAAACTACGGTTGGCAGGTTGTCATCGCATGACCAACTTGACAGTTTAATGGGTGTGTCAGTTTTTTTAGGGGAAACGGCGAAAAGGTCACGGCCAAATCAATGTCAAATCTTAAAGCTGATAAACAAAATAAATAAATTAAATGAATAATCTTTATTCCATCATCGACAATGACTTGAATCCGGTAAAAATCATTAAAAAAAAACGCTTCGTCATTTATCAACTTGCACCAGTTCACACTCTGAAATAAATATTGTGTTTACCAAATTATATTTCCACTGTAGTCGGTTCGATTTTACTTTCGCGAAAATTGAAAATTTAAAAAAAAAAATACCTTCGTCCTGGTAACGGAAGATTCAGTTCTCTAGAAAGCACCTCCCCATGCGCAATTTAGGAATAGAATGGTGTGTACAATTTACAGCAAAACGTGAAAATTACGATTAAAAAATCGACGTCGTGTTGTGTACCGTTCGTTTTTTATTTATTTTATTACGTTTCATGAATTTCCTTCTGTATTTTCGGTAGGGAATAGCAATAATAACAGTAATAGTAGCTGTTTCCGTATAAGGAAACATTCGGTATTAATTACTCCAGTAGTTTTTACTACTGTCGAGTGAGAATTACAAAATCTTGAGGTTTCTCAAGTCCAGTAGCTCTTATCACTCTTTCTAGTATCGGTGAGTTTTTTTTTCCTAATCTTTTATTTAAAATAGTTTGAAATCTCAGTATCTTGATTATGTCGTTGTATTCTCTTCAAGTTATTAGTGATGTTTATTTTAATTTGTACTGCTGTTGAAAGTCATCAAGAGATGGAATTTCTTTTATCTGGTACAGTTCTTTGTTTATGATTGTGTAGCTCCAATCCACAAGGTTCGAAGTAGTATCATTTTCCCCAAGGTCCTTTATCTTGAAGTACATATGACCACTTTAAAAAAAACATACGAAAATTGCTAAAATGTATCTGAAGTTCGAGAAAAGGTTTTTTTTTTTTTTTTAAATTGTGTTAACTTATCAATTTGTATTGAATATTCTTTAGTATTGCGAATATTTCAAAATATCACCATGTCACCTTGAGCTTGACCAGCGATTATGGATTATTTGGTACAATATATTAACAGTATCATTAGGTTGGTGCAAAAATAATGTCGTTTTTTGACGTTCAACTTAACGCCAAAAAACGACATTATTTTTGCACCGACCTAATAGTAATCGTGTCATAATTCTATTGCTTCTTTAGTTAATACGTACGTGATGATCTACTAATCTGTCATTTAAATGCCATACATGATTGACGCTTGGCTGATCATGTCACTTTCGATTCGTGACGGATTAGCCAGAACATTTTTCCGGAGCTGGTTGCAAGTTTCTTTTTGTTGTAGACTTGTTGAAACAAAGTCTATAGAATCCAGTGTATTGTGTTATTTTCTCATAGCTGGGGGGGGGGAGAAAAGATTGATGCATACTTTAATTTTTTCTTTTTTTTTTTTTAAGCGTTTTCACCCCAAGCAAGGCGGGAAGCCACTAGAACGCAAGGGGTTAAAGAATATTTGGAGCAAGATCAGATAGGAGTGATAGAAGAAAGGATGAGGAGAAGGACAGTGGATAAATCAAGGTAACTGGAGATGTCGATTGACATTATATTTGAATAGTTAGAGATTATAGCTCTCAGGGAAACTGGAATAGGGAAGGGAGTTCCACAGGCGAGAGGTGCGAGACATGAAACTATTGGAGTAGAAGAGACGGCTGCATTTAGTAGTTTCGACAGTGAAAGGGTGAGAGCGGGATGCCAGCCTCGTAGGGCGCTAGAACTCATGAAGTCTGGGAACCAGCGAATGCAGCTCCTCGGAGCAATTGCCATGAAAGTATTTGTAAAAAAGACAGAGAGACGGCCCGTCTGTGAGAGAGCAACTGTAGACGAGATGCCAGATCAGGGCCAATTATATTGCATATCTGCCTCTGGAGCATATCAAGGACCCCGAGGCAAACAGAACGGGCTCCAGACCATATATGACAGCAATACTCCATGCAAGGGCGAATTGTTGATATGTAGATCTGAAGGATCGATTCCGGGGAGAAAAATTTCCTGGCGTGGCACAGGGAGCCAACTTGCCTTGTGGTGGAGGAAGCAATGTAAGTGAATATAACAAACCCGACAGGAATTCGAACTCTGCACACCGAGATTACTGATTCCGAGCCGATATGTATTACACAACAAGACGCGCCTTACTGCTAACAAAGAAATTCTCTTTTGATCCCGAGTAAAGACATATCAGAAAAACAGATCTGTCTTTACTTTCTGAAGCTAAGTCAGATCAGATTCTCTGGTATGTTTTTACTTAAGAAAGAAAGAAAGAAAGAAAGAAAGAAAGAAAAGTTTTAAAAATATTGAAAGAAATAGTGAGAGAAAGATTAAAAGAAAGAAAGATTGAAAGGAAGAAATATTGAGAGAAAGAAAAATTGCGAGAAAGAAAGAAAAATTGAAAGCAAAAAAGACAGAAAGAAAGGAAGATTGAGAGAAAAAAGATTGATTGAAAGAAAGATTGAAAGAAAGAAAGATTGATAAAAAGAAAGAATTATTTAAAAAAAGAAAGAATGACAAAAAGAAAGATTCAAATAAAAAAGAAAGATTAAAGGAAAGAATGTTTAAAAAATGGAAAGAAAGAATGATTGAATGATTGAAAGAAAGTTTGAAAGATTAAATGAAAGAAAAATTAAAAGAAAGAGGGATTGAAAAAAAGAAAGATTGAAAGAAAGAAAGATTGAGAAATTAAAGACAGATTGGGGTAAAGAATTAAAGGAAGAAAGATTGATAGAAAGAAAGAAAGTTTAAAAGAAATATTGAAAGAAAGAATGATTGAAAGATGGAAAAAAAGACTGAAAGAGATTGAAAGAAAGTCAGAAAAAAGAAGGTTGAGAGCAAGAAAGAAATATTGAAAGAAAGATTGATAGAAAGAAAGAAAGGTTGAAAGAAAGAAGCATTGAAAGAAAGAACGATTGAGAAAAGAGAAAGAAAGATAGAAAGAAAGTTTGGAAGAAAGAAAGATTGAAAGAAAGAAATATTGGAAAAAGAAAGTTTCAAAGATTGAAAGATGGAAAGAAAGAAAGATTGAACGAAAGAAAAAAATTAAAGAAAGAACGTTTGGAAGAAGGATAGATTGAATGAAATATTGAATGATTGAAGGAAAGATTGAATGAAAGATAGATTGAATGAAAGATAGATTAAAAGAAAGAAGAATTGAAAGAAAGAAAGAAAGAAAGATTGAAGGAAAAAGAGAAATTAATGTTTCCCCTATCGTTACATCAAAACATTTTCAAGTCTTGGGTCAACCGTTATCAAATCTCATTATACGCAATTTTTACTTCTTTGCTTTACGGCCTACCTGAAACCGCAGTCAGTAGAAACTCTACCTTGAGTGGCTCTTGTGACTTTTATCGACTGAACAATAGTATAAAATGTATTATCAAATTGCCTACTAGTTGCACACTGACTTGGAATATGTTGCTGTAAAAGTCCGTATAGATTTTGCTTTTAGCGATCTGGTCAAATTCTTCTAGCTTGAAGGATTTGCTTCGTAATTTGTATCCACGATATAATACGTTAAACTTGTAAGGTTTCTGTTAAGCCCAACATCCAGGGCACTTTCCTCCAGGCAGTACAACGTAGGCTAGGTTTATAGTCCGGCACCTGAGGCGTTCCCAAAAGGAGAAGTGAAAGGATATTGCCGTTAAACCCACTGTAAACTGACCTTGTGTCATATTCGCTAGCAACGCGAGAGCACTGAAAAAAGTGCCCGCTTATTGCGTAATTATTTTGTTTTTTCTTTGTGCTTTTGATTGTTTCTTCCCCCCCCCTCTTTTTCTCGGGCTCCTTTCGTTTTATTCTTTCCCTTCTTCCTTTGATTTGTCATTAATTCCACATTTTTCTCGTTTTCGTTCGTTCCTTCCTTGTTTTTTTCTATTTTTTCTTTTTCGTTTGCATACTTTGCTTTTTGTCTTTTTGTTTTTTTTTAATCCTTCCTTTTCCTGCATTCTCCCCGTTTTTCTCGCCACTTTTTCACCAATTTTTCCTTCTCTTTCTCAATCGTTTTTCCTCCTCTTTTTCACCCGTTCTACTTTCTCTTTTTTACCTGTTTCTCTTTCTCTTTTTCGCCCGTTTTCTTTCTTTGTTTTATTCCTTTCCCTTCTCTTTTTCATCCGTTTTTCCTTCTCATTTTTTCACCCGTTTTTCTTTCGCTTTTCACCCATTTTTCTTTCTTTTTTTCATTCGTTTTTCCATATCTTTTTCATCCGTTTTTCTTTCACTTTTTCACCCGTTTTTCTTTCTCTTTTTCGCCCGTTTTTTCTTCATTTTTCATTCGTTTTTCCTTGTCTTTTTCACCCGTTTTTCTTTCTATTTTGACATTTTTCCTTCTCTTTTTCACCCGTTATTCCTTCTTTTCCTCACCTGTTTTTCCTTCTCTTTTTCACTCGTTTTCTTCCTCTTTTTCAACCGTTTTCCTTCTCTTTTTCAACCGTTTTTCTTTCTCTTTTTCACCCATTATTTATTTTTTCTCACCCGTTTTTCCTTCACTTTTTCACCCGTTTTTCTCTTTCTCTTTTTCACCCGTTTTCCTTGTTTTTTTCACACGTTTTTCTTTCTATTTTTACACATTTTTCCTTCTCTTTTTCACCTCTTTATTCCTTCTTTTTCTCACCTGTTTTTCCTTCTCTTTTTCACCCGTTTTTCTTTCTCTTTTTCACCAGTTTTTCATTCATTTTTCATTCGTTTTTCCTTCTCTTTTTCAACCATTTTTCTTTCTATTTTACCCATTTTTCCTTCTCTTTTTCACCCGTTATTCTTTCTTTTTCTCACCCGTTTTTCCTTCACTTTTCCACCCGTTTTTCTCTTTCTCTTTTTCACCCGTTTTTCTCTTTCTCTTTTTCATCCGTTTTTCCTTCTCTTTTTCACCTGTTTTTCTTTATCTTTTGCAATTTAGAAAGCCATGGAATTTTCCCCACCAAGCCTTTGATTGCCTCCTCTTCAGCTGTCTTCCCCACCGTCTCCATTTCTTTTCCAGTGCGTGTGATCCCTTGGAGATCAACACCCCATTACTCCCCTCTATCCGTAACGCACGCACACACACGTACGCACACACCTCGCAGTCCTTTACTTCAGTCAGGCATTCTGAAGCATCTCATCCCGATGAATTATAGCTCGGATTACTTCTGATGTTCTAAAAGAAGCCTATAGCTATAAATAAGCCATCTGTATCAGACAAGTGATTACAAGACTTCGGGTACATAATCAGAACGGACGCTAGAGATGACGCGTCTCATCTCCTCATGACCTTAGGTCATTAAACAAAATTAATAGATGATATTTTTATTTGAAGAAATTAACTCTGAATGTCTAAGACCCATTGCTCAGTATAAGCATCTGTAGAGGGCAGCGCCAAGATGATCCGCGCAGAAAGTGGAGCGGCGAGTAGTGTTTCAATTCCGGCTAAGTCTGATTCGATTATTTTCTTAGAAATACTTTTGGGAAAGGCATGAACATATGTTTTCCTCCACTTCAGACACAAAGTAGATATTATGTCTGTCTGATAATATTGGCCATTTCCCTACAAGGAAACATTTGTCATTCATTTAACGAGCAGCCAGTATTGTTTAGGTTGAAGTTTACAAAATGTTTTTTTTTTTTTTGAAAGAGAATTTTAGGAAAATAGGTTTCTCAAGTCGAATAGCTGTTATGATTCTTTCCAGTATTGGTGTAGGTTTCCTTCCTAAACCTTTGTTTGAAGTAGTGTGGAAAGCTAACATCCTGGGTTATTATTTGTTATTCGAGGTACATGTGGTACCCATTTTAATTGTTGCTGCTGTTGAGGGTTCTCAAGTGATGTGTTTTCTGTTATTTGACACAGTTCTTCGTGTTTTTTCTATCCTGCCGTTCGATAATTAATTTAAGGTTTTCCTGAAAGTATATAAAAGCATATCGAAGAATGTTATTTTTTTAAATAAAAATGGCGACAACAAGGCATTTCCAAACGAAACAATATTATTATTATTATTATTATTATTATTATTATTTCTGCTATGGACACACTACCTACAAGTCTGCGGAAAGATAAGGCAGGTCGTGGTGTGTTATTATGGCCACATTTTTTATTTTTTTTTTTTTTTTTTTTTTTTTTTCCGAAAGTTGCTAGCGTTACATAGACAAAGTTCTCCTTTCTTAATAAGACAATTTTCTGTATGTCTCTTAAGCTGGGGTTTCAGGGATTCTTTCAATGTGTTGTTTTGTTCCATTTTTTTATAATTAGTACCTATTACCCTGGTATTATTCTTGTTTTCAATTTCACATTTTTCTATTTCAATTTAGGTCTTTGTATTTTGATAGTTTTTCAAATTCCTTGGTTGCTATGTTACAATCCGCTGGACAAGCCATATCAATTAGTAGGCATTTTTTTTCTTTCTGGTTTTTGACAATGATGTCCGGCCTATTTGCTTCAATTTTTCTGTCTGTGGATGGTATAATCCCATAGAATGGTGACATCTTCTATTTCTGTAACCGGCACTTATTATTATTATTATTATTATTATTATTATTATTATTATATCCTTTGATTTCTGGTGTGTACATTTCTTTCTAGCCTAGAGACCTAAGGTTAGAAAAACATCACACACAATTAAAACACACACACACACACACACACAAACACACACACACACACACGCACGCACGCACGCGCGCGCGACACACACATAGTTTACATACATAAAACCCTTCGGATGTTGCGGGCTGTATTCATGAGAACAATTTTTTGTATTTCTTTAAAGCATGGGCTTCCAGGAATCCTTTCAATCAGTCTATTGGAATCTTTTCCTACCAATGCAAGGGCTCCAACTACAACAGGGATTGTTAATGTTCCCATGTGCCACATTTTTTTAATTTCGATTTCAAGGTCCTTGTATTTTGATATCTTTTTGAAGATATCTCTCTATATATCTGAGATAAGGTACTATGTACAATATTTACATTATTTGGTCTATTGTCCTTATCTTTGTCGCCATATTTATTACAACGTTGCGACCATTGTAGGCTCCGGCCTTCTTCAGGTGTTTTTTGAATATCTTCAAAGATACATTAGAGTCTACAGGGACTGCTATATCAATATGGAGGCCATTTTTTGTCCCCGGTCTCTAATAACGATATCAGGGCGATTAGCTTTGATTGTTCTGTCAGTGTGTATTGTGTAGTGCCATAAAATTGTTACAGGTCCTGTCTCTGTAACCGGGCCTGGGTGGTGTTCATAACAATTTATTGCTCTTTCTTTCCCGTAGAAGTTGCAGATTTCCAATGCTGATATTGGCCCACTCTGTCGTGCCGGGTTTTATATTCAGTGGATGCAAATACCGTGCAACCTGATACAAGATGACCGATTGTTTCTGGATATTTATCACATAATCTGCATTTTGGGCTAACACAATATTTTAGTATGTACGCTTGAAAATTTCTAGTTAACCTTCGTCCCGTGCAGCAAGGATAAAACTTTCAGATTTTAACCCCGCACTATGTAGCCACTGATGGATACGGGTTTTTGTTTACATGAGCTTGTTTGGTACAGGCAGAGTATTGGCCATGAAGCGGTTTATTTTGCCATTGTTTTTTTATCTGGATGGTTTCATTTACTTTTGCTTTCTCTTTTAAATATTTTGCAGTCTCAGTCGGTGTATGTGTTTTACTTGTATTTTTGCTCCCATTATTATTATTATTATTATTATTATTATTATTATTATTATTTCCTTTCATTTCTGTTGTATACACATTTTACACACACGTAAGATCAGACATTGATTCATGTTATTTTCCACTGATCATTTGTGTAAAATAATATCAAAACAAATCAATTTAGATCACACACATTTTACATAGATAAAACCCTTCGTAATGTGCGAGCTGTACTTGGGAATACAATTCTTTGTATTTTTTAAGGCTTTGATTATCAGGAATCATTTCAATGAACCTATTCTTACTGGAACTTTTTCAAATCAATCCGGGAACCGCAGCTACAACTGAAATTATTGTTGTCTTTATGTGACACATATCTGAGGTTTCCACTTCAACATTCTTCTAATTTGAGATTTTTTGTAGGTCTTCAAAATATATTAAGATCTGTTGGAACAGCCATGTCAGTAAGAAAGTACATTGTGTTATTGTGGTCTCTGATTACGGTGTCTAGGCGATTAACTTTTATTTTTCTGTCTGTGTGTATTGTAATAACCAATAAAATCGTTACAGGTTCGATCTCTGTAACCGAGTTTGGTTGTTGTCCGTACCAGTTTCTCGCGTTTTCCTTCAAGTACAAATATTGGTCCACGTAGCATGGTGAGTTTTCAAGACACTCCTCTGTAGCGAAACTGGTGTAGCACGTCTACCTATATGACGGTTCTGTGTAGGATACAGTTTTGATTCCTGTCGGAGGACACATATTTTCTATGAAAGTTCCGAGAGCATTCAGGCCGGTGGATGTTGTTCATAATGTTATAAACAGAGCATTTGCTTAAATATTTGTATCTATAAAAAATAAAGTATAAACAGAAAATGTCTTAATATATAGATACGATTGCCGCATGTCTGTATACATATCCAGATTTTTTTATGAAAAATCTCATCTGGATGAATGTAATTATCTCTTGCTCACAATCTGTACGTACACACACACACACACACACACACACACATATATATATATATATATATATATATATATATATATATACAGAATGCAATGGTTAAATTGTCGTCTAAATAGCGTAAAAATGAAAATAATACTGACATCTCATTTTAACAGATATATATAAAAAATATTGAAATACTAAAGAATAAATTTATTCAATAAAATTGCCATTGACTTCAACCGCAGCCTTCAGACGACTTCGGAATCGTTTGCAATTCTTCTGGACGCCTCTTTGTTTAAGTTGGTGAATGCTGCCATAATCCTTGCCTTCAGTTCATATTTGGTGTTAAAAAGATTTTTTTTGTCTCTCGCTCAACTGCGCCACACACATAATTATCAAAGGGGTTGTAGCTGCGGAGTTAGGTGGACAAATGTAATGGCTGATGTGGTTTCAGAAATTGTCTGACAGCCATGACTGGGTTCTCCTGCTTGTGTATTATGTTGCAGAGTCCTATTGCCGAAAATAGTTTCTTCGAGCAGCCACACACTTGACCCAGGGCAGCACTATATCCTCAATGTTGTATCCGAAGCTCGTAGGAGGATGAATGGAGGGATTTATGTAGCCATTAGACTCATGCAATTCTTTCCGAATCCTCTAAACTATCCTCCAATTGACACCCAAACATTCTGAAATGTTCGTATTGTAACTTCTGTCACGAATGCCAAGCAGTAGAGCAGGCCGGTTCCAAATTTCTGGCGGAGTGAACTGCATCATGGTGCGGTTTTTTTTTTTTTTGCTACAGAGTGACATTGCTGTGCAGGCGACAAAATCAAAAAAGAACAACGAGCATGCGCGAAATCAAAAATATAAAATGGCAACAATTTACCCATCCCACACTTTACATAAGTGTATACAGACCTGAATTAAAGTAGAAGGATAATCGAAATAAATGGATATTCTCTAAGTGACGACACGTGAATTGACGCATCGCACCATCTATCTATCTATCTATCTATCCTATCTATCTATCTATCTATCTATCTATCTATCTATCTCTCTCTCTCTCTCTCTCTCTCTCTCTATATATATATATATATATATATATATATATATATATATATATATATAATTCACCGCAAACAAGGCGCTAATGCCACTAAAACACAAGAGACTTCCCGAAAGGAAAGAGAAGGAAAATATTTTAGAAGGAACCGGAATCCCAATCGTGAAGAGAAAACAATGAACAAAGCTCTAAAGCTGTTTTAAAATTGGGACAGATAAGGTATATATATATATATATATATATATATATATATATATATATATATATATATATATATATATATGTGTGTGTGTGTGTGTGTGTGTGCGTTTGTGTGTGTGTGCGCGCGTAATTGTGTATTCGGGCAGCAATTCCTTTTTATACAATTTAACCTTATATGCTTATATTATATAACCAAACCATTTCAGAACCAAATTAATTTATTCATCCTTTGTTAGTTTTTCAGCCATCTTTCTTGGCCGAAATAATTAGTTCTGCGAAATTCGAAAATAAGACATTTAAAACACTATTAATTAATTAACACATATGGTGTGCGATATTTGCCTCACCTCTCTCTCTCTCTCTCTCTCTCTCTCTCTCTCTCACGCACACGCACACAAACACACACACGCACACACATATATATAATTAGAATTAATTTGGAGAAGTTTATCATTTAGCTGACTGACGTTGGTTCAGTCGTGCCGACTACGTTGTTTCGTGAACACATCAAAATAACATGATCACTCTTCAGGGTTTGCTGTCCTCTCTCTCCACACACACATATATATATATATATATATATATATATATATATATAAATATAAATGTCGTGTTGTTGTTAACAAAACAAAGCAAACATAAGCATTTCAAGCTATCCAAAATTATCTGTACTTAATAATTCAATAAAAAATTCACAAGTAACAGTCGCTGATTTCCGACATACTGAAATTAGTAAAAGTTTTCAGTAATCGGTCTTTGGAAATGAGAAAAGTTAATTACATTTTTTAAAGCCATAGTCTTTCTCTTTCACTTCTATTCGCTGGTCATTACTAAAACTAGAATTTCGACAGCATCTCCACCCCGCATATTCTTCCAGACATACCAGACTGTAATGACAGAATCATGAGAAAACTTAAGATGACGGTCAGATGACCACAGAGCACTCTGCAAGATATCTCCATCCGTCATCGTCTTCAATCACCTTCCACGCTTACTTTTAATGCTATTGTCTCAACAGATATTAGGCAGATCATGGGCTATAATTAGAGTGATATTTGCGCTAAGAATCCAAGGACTAAGTATGTTTTCATTTGTGACTATTTCAGGAGTGCTAAAGAGACAGTCGGCTGGGTGGGGGTAGTGGAAAGACTTGAAATTAGAAAATTCTCTTGTCTTTCTCGCTGCCTGTCAGCGTCTTGTGGTGACGAAACCGAAGACATTTTCCCTTTCACTTTGTTCAGCGTTCACGTTTCGAACGTACAAAATTCATCTATTTTTTCTTCCAACGATATAATTTCTGAACGGCACGTATTTCTCGTATGTCATGTATCATTATTTTATAATAAAAGCTCCCAACTGGCTTCCCATATGTCCCACAAAGCACAGAAAACGATGGATAAATTCTCGTCTAAATTAAGCAAAACTGAAAACAACGATGACATCTCATTTTAACAGATATACAGGGCGCGATGGATAAATTTTCGTCTAAATGACGCAAAAATAAAAAAAATAAAACTAACATCTCATTTTAACAGATATACAGGGTGCGATGGATATATTGTCGTCTAAATTACACAAAAATAAAAATAAAACTGGCATCTGATTTTAACAGATATACAGGGTGCGATTGATAAAGTGTCGTCTAAATGACGCAAGAATAAAAAAAACTGACAACAGTTATGCAGCGTGAGATGGATAAATTGTCGTCTAACTTACACAAAAATGAAAATAATAATGACATCTCATTTTAACAGACATACACGGTGCGATGGATAAATTATCGTCTAAATGAGGCCAAAATAAAAATAACGCATCTGATTTTAACAGATATACAGGGTGCGATGGATAAATTGTCGTTTAAGTGCCGCCAAAATGAAGATGAAACTGGCATCTGATTTTAACAGATATACAGGGTGCGATGGATAAATTGTCGTCTAAATTACACAAAAATGAAAATAAAGCTGGCATCTCGTTTTAACAGATATAAATGACCACCAATCAGGTGTTAACAGGAGCAAGCAATGGCCTGTAAATTTTTATCCGTCTAAATAGAAACTTCTCTCCTTTAATCGTAAGCGAAACATTGTTGATGCTAACCTTCATGAGAGCAACGTGATCTCAGATTTTCTACTGATGTGGAGTGATTATATAGAATTAGCTGCTAAGTCCACTGCTAAGAATGTTGATTCACTGTGTCGTGCCAGACAATTTTCCAATCAGAATCCTTCTTGCACACTTAAAAATTTACCATTCAACTGTAATGACCTTAGAATAGAAAGAATCATTATGCAACAACGATTAAAAAATCCTCGTTACATTATTTGTTTTGCATACGTGGCATACATAATTTAATGAATTTTCATTAACATTGCATAATTTATTTCTTTTTCCTTAAAATCGATTCCTTTTTATTTCACTAACCATTGGCTTATTTTGTCTACTATAAAACATTGAGAATAAATGTTAAACCTGATTTCAGGTCTTTTATAAATATCCAAATATAACCCCTCATATCCGGACTTTGTAACCTATTCCTCATATACGGAATGGCTTCTTAGTCCGGTTGCCAGAGATTCCGCTGAATTTTGATATATTTTGGAGTAAATAAACTTGGACTTATAACGTGTATGAAACGGAATTAATTCATGGGAATGCATTAAACTTTATGCCAATTTAAAAACAATACTATTTAGATCATTGAGAACTATGTCAGTAATAAAGTGAGACCTAGCAACAAATTGATGGTAAAACTTGTTTGAAAAACTGAGGACATTAAGGTTTGGCTTGATTTGGTTTGGTTTGGTTTGCGGTATATAAACCTCAATGGGGTATTTAATGCAGATATTTTTTATTATCTGTCTATATTTCTGAGATGAGTTATTATGTATGCTATTTACATTATTTGGACTATTTTCCTCATCTTTGTTGCCATATTTGTCACAACGTTTCGGCCGTTGTATGTTCCGGTCTTCTTCAGATGATTCGAATATCGAACTGAACCGTTTATTTTGCTCGCTGTGGTAGACTTTTCTAGTTGTGAGTTCAATACCTGGTTAAGGCAGTGGAAAACTTGGAGAGGTAAATTAACAGGGGATAACGGATATCCATTAGACATGGCACGTGGGTTCAGTTCGATATTCGAATCGAAGGCCGGAGCGTACAACAACCGAAACGGTGTGATAAATATGGCAACAAAGATGAGGACAATATTTTTATTGTTGGTAATACTTTAAAAAAATATATATTGCTGGTAATATTTTTTTCATTCTTCAAAAATCTATTGCTGGTACTAATTTTCTTTCAAAAATGTCTTGCTGGTAATATTTATTCCTTCAAAAATATATAGCTGGTAAAAAAGTTTTCCAAAAATTTATTGCTGATATTAAAATCTATTTTTATACTTTCATAGTGGTTTGATCTTATTGGGGGTGGTTACTATTTACCCATAGCTGGGACCCTGATAGGTGATACCACCTCGAATCATGGTGAACCTGGGAACAGCAATTAAGAGGTGGTTGTAGAAATATATTCCCAAAAAGTCAGCAGTTGACAAATAGATCTCGTTTCAAAGAAGGACAAAACAAAGTTGGAGATGATGAATAAATCCGCATAAAACCACCACTAATTTGTTTTGAAAAAAATCTCGGTCTTCTGATTTGAGGGTAGCTTATGATTAACGGTAGAAATCAGAGCTAACACCTCAGAAATGTCAGTTTGATCAGCCCACATTTTTTTTCTGAAAAGTGAAAAAAATGACCAAAATTAGGGCTCTTTTGGTAGGAAACTGTTGTGCCCAAATTAGCAACAGAAAAGAACAGGGCTTCCCCTGAAATGGGATCAACTTGCTTAAGACTTTAACATGAACTGTAAGTAGAAGTGAAAAAAAATGCTTTATCAGTACGATCCAAAACTCAAGCAATGGTTACACAAAGTTAGAAGAATTTAGTCAAATCTAAAGCAAGCCAGTTAAGAGGAAATTTTATGTCGACAATTTCCCGAGGTGCTGAGGGCAATTTCGAGTTGAGATTTTAGAGGGTGAAATAACATTTCCTTATTAGGAATGAGTTTTAAGAAAATTAGGTTAACAACAAACGCCGTGGAAAACATCATCAGAGAATTCTTTTCCAAAACGTAAATGCCAGTAACCATTCTTCTTATCACTGAAAGATGGCATTGCGTGAAATTCCCCTTACCATGCTGCTCTACAAATACTTTTTTCTATCTTAGTTTTAGTATTTTTTTACTAAGAGTCTCCGATTTGTGGAACAGACTCCTATGTGTATACTAGAAGTTTGACTTGAAGAATCACGTGTTACCTAACCGTTATATCCTCATAACTTTTACTTCCTACGACTACATTCATATTTAGCTTGAGTGGCTCTTGAGCATTGTCATGGGCGAATATTATTAAAATAATAAAATTAGCAGATACTACACTTTGATCCTTGCATTAGATTTTTAATATGAACATCAGATTTGTCGAGAAGACAAAAATGTTCTTGATTTACTTGTTCCCCGCGCCTCGAAATCGTTATAACTTTCACTTCCTACTCTTACAGTCATATCAAACACTTAATTCGGTTACATTCACGCTTCAGTGGTTCTTGAGCCTTGTTTTGGGTGAACATTATTAAAAGAATAGTGTTAACAGATACTACGCTCTGATCCTTTAGAGAAAAGTATAATACAATTAAGCAGAATAATATCACATATAAGAAACTTGCCTAGAAATTATAGCTAGCATGCTAATCCTACAGAATATATAGTGATTTCGATCCTCATCGAGCACCGTAAATTAACATGAATTCCGTGACCACAAAGGACGAAACTAACTCCCAACTAGATAACGTCTCTTTTATTGAGTGTTTGTAAAGGTCTCCACCGAAAAGGAAAAGGTTTACAATAATGTATCTAATCTCTATGTTTAAATCATAAGCACCAACTTACTTTCCTGGCAAATTTTCAGGCAAGCTATATTAGTTTCACCAGTTCATGCCTTCACAGGTAGGACCCACTATGCCATACACACAGGGTCCAATCATTTTCATTCCTTTCTTATTCAACTGATAAGGCGGCTTCTTCCCAAGAACCCCAATCATATATAGCCAACTCCCGAGAGGATGTTTCCCCAAACACTACCAACTTCAGGTCAACCGTTATCTATCCCATGTATCTTCATAATCGGAACTTACTTTCTGCTTACAGCAAACTCATTCACTATCACTCTACCTCGGGTGGCTCCTGGGTCTTGTATAATGAGAATAATAAGATTAAAAAAATTTTTAAAGTTAAGCTTATTAAATATCATCATCTATTTCGTATATCATTCTTACGTTTTCTTTTTAAATAATAGCAGTGATCGGTTCCAAAGCACAGAAAAAAGATTGGGTTTATAATACTGATTTCTAAAACAGGACAATATTCCTCATTGAATATTTGGTGCAACACAATCTTCCGACTTTAGTTTTGCTCGTACCATATTTGGTTTTGTATCATTTCGAAAAAATGAAATAAAAATGAATATAAAATGAAAATAAAAACTAATATTACCACAGTTTAAAAAAAAAAGTTCCCTACTAAATCGCCGGAGTGCCTTAATAAATATTTTTTTTTTTTTACGAATTTTTTTTTTTATGAATTATCATTTGATAAAAACTAGGAAGATTTGAGATAATTAAAATAAAGTAATCCGTCGAGACTAGATGAAACCTTAACAGAATACAGAAAGCACTGAACGACCGATTCGCCCTATATTTGGGACTACATCAGCAGTGCGTATCCCTTACCGAGAATTGAAACCCAGACAATTACGTTATTAAGCAAACGTCATACCAACTGTCCCAACGGGCCCTGGCGTCGAAGCGTTAGCAAATAAGACTTGATATAGAGCCACTCGACCACATATTCCTTGGTGGAACTAATCCGAGTTTCTCTTTTACCCATAGGAGTTTACCCCCACGAGCCACGACTACTATCCCCACTACTATCTTCGTTACCGATTTCCATGGGAACAATTAGTATGATGCTTTCCTGATAACTTAACTGTCCGGGTTTCAACTCGTTATGGCGGCCACAGATGAAAATAAATCCAAAATGTTCAAGAACATAATAACACGAAGTCAGCACGAAATAACACACAGCCGGTGTCATAATAAAAGCAATGTCATCCACGAAATAACTCATGGCTAGGAGTCAATGCATTAAACGTAAACAGCTGACCTGCTATATATAGCCATATCTAAAGGTTAAAATTAGTCCATACCTTTCCCCAGAATAGGAGAATTGGAAATGAACGCAAAGCAAAGCAAAGTGTGAAGTCTCTCACTACCCTGGGATCAAACGCAAGCAAAACTCATGACTGTATTACAGAACGGATACGTACGTAACGCTGTTGTTTGATTCGTACAATTAGTGTAAATTGACTGGGTTGACTTGCGCGTAATTGCGACAGGTTTGTAACGATACAATTAATGCATTCGCCGCCAATATTTAGTAACTAATGAATTAAAGTCGAGCGAAGGTGTCATTAAAAGATTATCCATTTAGATTTTACCCGAGGGAATTCTTACTGGCACGTTCCGCCTTTCCCACTGGCATTAATCTATATTATTCATTGGGAATTAGACACATTCAAAGCAACAATTTCCCAATTCTTTCTTTCTTTCTTTCTTTCTTTCTTTCTTTCTTTCTAAGCCTTTTGCTTTTTCTTTCTCCCCCCCCCTCTCTCTCTCCCCACTCTCTCTCTCTCTCTCTCTCTCTCTCTTTGCTGATTTCTTTCGCTTTCTTACTTTCGTATTCTGGTCTGCTCTTCTTTCTTTCTTTCTTTCTTTCTTTCTTTCTTTCTTTCTTTTTATTACTGTCACATTCTCACGTTTTTCTTTCTTTTTTTCTTTTTATTTTTCTTTCTTTCTTTCTTTCTTTCTTTTTCCAATAACGTGTTTTCTGCTCTCTCTCTCTCTCTCCCCACTCTCTCTCTCTCTCTCTCTCTCTTTGCTGATTTCTTTCGCTTTCTTACTTTCGTATTCTGGTCTGCTCTTCTTTCTTTCTTTCTTTCTTTCTTTCTTTCTTTCTTTCTTTCTTTCTTTTTTTTTCTTTCTTTTACATTCTCGTTTTTTCTTTCTTAAATTTTTTATTCCTGCCTTCTGTTCTCTTCTTTCTTTCTTTTTTATTCTTTCTTTCTTTCTTTCTTTCTTTCTTTCTTTCTTTCTTTCTTTCTTTCTTTCTTTCTTTTTATTACTGTCACATTCTCACGTTTTTCTTTCTTAAATTTTTATTCCTGCCTTCTGTTCTCTTCTTTCTTTCTTTCTTTCTTTCTTTCTTTCTTTCTTTCTTTCTTTCTTTCTTTCTTTTTTTCTTTGACGTAGTTTCTGGTCATTTTTTTTCTTGGTTGTTTTTATTTCTTTTTTTTTACTACTTTGTCCTCCTTCTGTCTTACTTTCATATTCTTTTTTTCTTTCTTTTTATTCCTGTCTGCTGCTCTCTTTCTTCCTTACTTCCATACTTTCTTTTTATTCATGCCTTATTCTTTCGTTCTCTCTTTCTTTCTTTCTTTAATTTTCCACGGACGTAGATTCTGTTTTTTTTTTTTTCTTTTTTTTCCTGGTCTCCTGCTTTCTTACTTTCATATTCTGTTCACTTGTTTTTTTTTTGTTTTTTTATTGCTACCTTTGGTTTTCTTTCTTTCTTTCTTTCTTTCTTTCTTTCTTTCTTTCTTTCTTTCTTTCTTTCTTATTCTCTAGCCCTGTTTTATTTTATTGTTTCATTTATGCTTTATTTCTTCACTTATTCTAGCCATCTAATTTCTTACTTTTCTTCTTTTTTTCTTTCCCTGATCTATATTTAACCTATTACTTTTAACCAAAATTTACTACGATTTTTACTTTTATTCTTTATTTTTGCTTCATCTCCCCTGCTTATTTTTTTCATTTTTTGTCTTTTTCACATAATTCCTTCTTACCTTATTCAGGTTTATTTTAATGTACTTTTTCTTTCTTTCTTTCCCACTTTCTATTGCATTTTCCATTCCATTTTTATATTTTTCGTTTCTTTCTTTCGTGTATTTTTTCTAGCTTTCCGGTGTCATCCATTCTTTCTCTCCATTTGTTGTCTTTCCATTTTCTTTTTCTTAATTTCTTTCATTCATTTTCTTTCCTATACACATACCTTGCACCTCTCCTTTCGTCTTTCGCATTTCCTTTTTTTCTTTCTTTCCATTATTAGTCATCCCTTTCTTTCATTCATTCTTTCTTTCCATTATCAGTCTCCCCTTTCTGTCTTTCTTTCTTTCTTTCTATTTTCAGTCTTTCTTTCTTTCTTTCTTTCCATTGTCAGTTTTCTCTTTTTTTCTTTCTTTCTTTCTTTCTTTCTTTCTTTCTTTCTTTCTTTATTTTCAGTCTTTCTTTCTCTCTTTCTTTCTTTCTTTCCATTGTCAGTTTTCTCTCTTTCTTTCTTTTTTCCCTTATCAGTCTTTCTTTCTTTCTTTTCTACACTTCGGGTTTACTTTCTTTTCTCTTTGTCGTCTACTTTCTCTTTCATTAATTTGTCTTCTTTTTTCATCTATTTCGTTTCATTTCTTTCTTTCGTTTTTTCCTTCAGAAGGTTCCTTGTATATTTTCTTTTTCACATGAATTCGCGCGCGAACGTGCGTACGTGAATGCCTGTCTGTGTGCGCGCGCGGGCATGTGTGTGTGTGTGTGTGCGCGTGTGTGCGCGCGCACACGTATGTATTTCTTTTTACTTCGGAACTTCGCCGTGTGCGTAATGGTTAAAAAGATTGCATCGTTAACTCCATGATGACAGAATAGTGAGTTCGATCCTCACTGACTGCACCTTGCGCCACTTCAATGATGTGGATAGTAAATCCCTATTTCATTGTATTTCAAGCGTCATATCTTTACGTGTTCGAGTAGACTTGGCTGTTTTTAAAATAAGAAAATCTCTGTCTACTGGCCATTGCATTCGAGAATTGTAAGAAAACATAATGTATTGTTGTCAGCAAAAGGGTCAACCCAGGATATGAACTACAAATTGGAGATGTCAGAATTAATCTAGTACGGAAATTTAAAGATTTCACTCCCTAAATTCCCGTAGACGTCACTGGAAAGCGTAGGCACAGCAGCTTTCTACAGTACTCGACGTTACTGGTGTCGTACTCGTAGAAACAAGGTTTTTACGTAGGTACTTCCACGAAATCGTTAAAAAAAGAGCATAGCTTGATGAAAAAGACACCAACCTTGCCAAAAACAAAATTTTATCGCCTAAAAGCTTATGCTATTATTAAGAGGAAAGACCAAAGTTTTTTCAATTATTTTTAAAAAAATTCCTTCTTTTTAGAAAATTCTAAATTTTGTTTAAAAAAACTTCTTCTCTTTGTATCAGCGGAACTATAGCATAGACAATTTTTAGCACGTTTTTTTTTTTTTGTTGTTTTTGTTTTTGGTATGTGACATATTAATTTGGAAAATGTTGCAAAAATATAAATAATTGTCGGATATTAATGAAACTTTCAGGACCGATTCACAGATGATCGAAATTATTATAAATATTTTTTTATTAATGTCATGCCAGACATTTTTTTTTTACATTTATTACCCCCCCCACACCATAATTAATTTTATGAAAACGCTAGAAATTCGATCGAGTCTAGTTTAATGATTACAATAATTAAAAGCACAAGGCATTGAGGAATGCCAATCATGTTTTTTTTGTTTTTAATTGGACCCCCCTACTTGAAAATCAGCTCTGAATTGTAACATACAAAACTCAATAAAACAAAGATATTATTTAATTTCAAATGCTTTTATTTGCTTTTAGTTGTTTTTATGAATATGTAAAATATTTTCTGAAAGCAAAAAAATTTCGATGAAAAATGAATTTTTAATACAATTATTTGTTATTCTTAATTATAATAGATTTTTACATTTATTTTTTAAAAATATTATAAAATTAGTTAAATGCCGCATCAGGTTTCCTAAGTCTCCTTATGAGATAGATCTTTTTTTAGCGCGTTGTAAATTGTATCATCTTGACTAATCAGAAGATCCGCAGTAATTAAGAAATGTAGTTTTGTGTTTATAATCAGGCTGTAATTATAACGCAACCAGAATACAATTAAGTTGCGTTATTTCAGTTAAGCATTATTCTCCGCTGTTAAGGCCTTTACAAAAAAGTACAACAAAAATTTAGAACGCTGAAAGTATTCCTTAAAAATGACTAGGTAAATAATTTGTTCATTTAAATGTAAATTATTTCACTTTTCTCCTTCCGTAGAACAAATTAGCCTCACGGAATCCGTCAATATGTCATACATCACCTGTCAAGTGACGCGAAAGTTTATGAGCTGCTTTGTTTTATTTTCCATCTTTACGGCGCAAAAGCTAAGTTAAGCTTGGTTCAAAATATTTTAGACAAACATTATAATTTCAGGGTGAAAACTGCCAGCATAGGGATATAAAATGTATTCCGTAGTGAGCAAAGCTGAGATCTTAGAGACGATGTGAACAAGTAGGAGGATTATACTTAACATCAGGAAGGGGCAGCCTTACCCGTTCTTGGCATCAGTTTACGGTATAATTATTTACCCACTACCCCACGGAGTAAGATATGGCACAAGGCTGAGGTTTAAAGTGGGGGTATCCGAGTCTGTAGGCTCGGGCAAAAATTCCCTATACACCACATAAGAATGGATCCAGTTTCCCGAGATCCTCCTGATCAGAGGCCTTGCTGCTGGACGTAGTTTATCGTCTTACCCTGGATATGGATGTAGTTTATCGTCATACCGAGGACGGGCCACATGAAATGTAATATTCCAAAATTAAATGATTTGAAAATAAGTTAAAATTTTAAAACTGACCACATCTTTCTTGTATAAATAAATTCCGATCATTCATTTTTTTTTTTCTGAAATATTTTTTTTCAGTCATATTTTGCATTGTATGATCGTAGCGTTTCGTCGCACTTGATTCTCAAGTTAGGTTCGACGATCTTCTGGTATCTTCATTCTACAAGTTTTAAAAAATTTAGCTATAAAATGATCCGTCTCGTCATTTTTTTTTATTGGAATTTAATAATTTTCGAATAAGTTGGTCAATATTATGCTGAAACATTCCAAAGTGCATATTTTCTCCGGTTTATTTATTTTATATTATTTTTTTTTTATTTCTTCCGAGTATTTTCGTACTTCTCTGTAATAAACTAGAACCAATATACCAGACATAGGTGTAGATATGTACGCCAATCGCCCGGTTCAGGTTCCTCGCCAGTTTGTTCTTTCTTCATCAACGTTGTAATTAGGCAAGTCATTATTAATGAGCGTTTGTTTAATGTTTTCTTGTGCTTTGGGAAAAAAAAACATTGTATATCAGACTAAATGTTCTTTGGGAGATTGTAAATCTGACAAAAAAGTAAGTATATATATATATATGTATATATATGTTGACTTGGTAACTACAACATTATCAAGACGTCTTACACTTCATTTATCGGAGACAAGTTCTATCACACAACATTTAAAGAAACATTCCTGTCCACCTTCAACACACAGGAAAATAATTGTTGATAAAACAAAAATATTACAGTATCTGTCTATATTTCTGTGATGTGGTATTATGTACATTATTTACATTATTCGGACAATTGTCCTCATCTTTGTCGTCATATTTATTACAACGTTTCAGCCTTTCAGTATCTGTCTATAGATGAGCTATTACGTACACTATTTACATTATTCGGACTATTGTCCTCATCTTTGTCGCCATATTTATTACAGTGTTTCGGCACTTCAGTATCTGTCTATATTTCTGAAATGAGGTATTGTGTACATTATTTACATTATCGAACTATTTTCCTCATGTTTGTCATCATATTTATTACAACGTTTCGGCCTTTCCGTATCTGTCTATATTTCTGCGATGAGATATTATGTACACTATTTACATTATTCGGACGATTGTCCCCATCTTTGTCGCCATATTTATTACAATGTTTCAGCCTTTCAGTATCTGTCTATATTTCTAAGATGAGCTATTACGTACACTATTTACACTATTCGGACTATTGTCGCCATCTTTGTCGCCATATTTATTACGTTTCGGTCGTTATACGCTCCGGCCTTCTTCAGGTGGTTGGACACATGGCATAGTGGATAAAGGCGTTAGTTAGATCCAGTGACAGGACCGAAAGATTGTAAGTTCAATACCCGTTTAAGGCGGTCGAGAACTTGGAGAGAGGGATTAACAGGAGATAACTGATAACTGACATCTGTTAGACATGGCACGTGGAACTAGAACAGTCTACCCCAGTGAGCGAAATAAAGGGTTCAGTTTGACATTCTAATGATCTGAAGAAGGCCGGAGCGTACAACGGCCGAAACGTTGTAATAAATATGGCGAAAAAGATGAGGACAATAGTCCGATTAATGTAAATAGTGTACATAATACCTCATCTTACAAATATAGACAGATACTGAAGAAAGCCACAGCGTACAACGGCCGAAACGTTGTAAATGGTGACAAAGATGAGGGCAACAGTCCGAATAATGTAAATAATGCAGTATGTTTGACCATGAAAATAATAAACAAATATTCGCGTGAACCTCAATCAAAAGCAACCAACCAACACTGAACGGAATTTATTACGAGTTTAGTTACAATGTTTTAAAATGCATTAGACAATAATTTAATATCATTTGCATTTTTACTATCATCGGTTAGATCCCATATATTGTGGACGCTTGTTTACACTGGTTAACAAAACCTACGGCGCCTTGCATGGTGAATTTGTACTTAACATCAAGAAGCTAATTAGAGTACTAGAAAGGATTATTATAAAATAGACATAATATACTTATATTAGTCAATGAAACGAGGTGAATAAAATATGTTGCTAAAATAAATATATATATATATATATATATATATATATATATATATATTATATAATCATTTTAAAAAAAAATGATTCCTTCGCTACAAGAATACTTATGTTTCAAAAACAGGAGCCAAAAACCTAATATCAAGCGAAAATTTGAGGATGAAACATCGCTTGATACTTTAATTCAATTTAATTTGAATAATTATATTGAGGTTTTGGGCTCTTGTTTTTGAAACATAAGAACACTTATGAAGCGAGGGGATCTTTTTTTTAAAATAATCAAAATTTAAGCTCTAATTCAGTATGGAACACTGTTTTTTAAAAATAAAAACAAAAATACTAAAGAACCCAGGATTATTTACCTAACGTGTTCTTTCCTATTTTTCTACATATCGCCCCCCCCCACATATATATATATATATATATATATCTATATATCTATATATATATATATATGTGTGTGTGTGTTTGTATGTGTGTGTGTGTGTGTGTGTGTGTGTGTACTAATAGTAATATTCGTTTGGAAAAAAAAACTTAGATAGCTCAAATGGTAGATATGTCAAAACAACTCGGTACCCGATGAAAAATTGGAAATAAAAAAAAAAGAAACAAACTAAAAACATACGAAAAGGGCAAAATAAACCGTTCAGTGCTTTAAGTTTTTAGTCCAAAGAAAAAATGGCGAGTAGTAAGACTAAAACGTAGAGTTAGTGCTAAATACGCTAAGTAGAGAGGGAATAAATAAAATAAATCCTAAAGGGCCAGGAAAACCTACCTGGGTTTAAGCTAAACGGATCTTCTGGTTTAGCTGGCCAGCTTACCCTGAATATCCGTTTAGGTGAAACCTAGGTAGGTTTTACTGCCTCCTTAGGATATATATATATATATATATATATATATATATATATATATATATATATATATATATAATATTTTTATTAGATTATAATAAAAACATTTTACATCGCTATACAAAAGCGTTCATGTTTCAATACTATGATTGTACTTCCTCGGGTGATGTTAGAAAAAATTGTGATAAAAATGATTCATTAGTGAAATAAAAAAGAACAATCCTTACCCTTTTCGGAAGTTAAATTTATTATATTAAACATATTATAATAATATTTTCTTCTACTATATATTGAGCACTTTTTTCAAAAAAATGTAAATGCTACGAACTGTAGGTTTTTACGACATCTGTTCTTCCTATTATTTCTGTATATATATATATATATATATATATATATATATATATATATATATGTGTGTGTGTGTGTGTGTGTGTGTGCGTGTGTATGTATGTGTGTGTGTGCGTGTGTGTATTAGGAACATGTAGATGTTTCTAGCGCCCTACTCATTGAAAAATAGAGCCTGAATGCACAGCAGAAGAAAGAGTTCTTAATAAATCATCACTGGAATCTTTTGCATTTCAAAGTATCTACCTACATGAATTTGTATGCGTGTACACACGCCTATGGGCCCATGTTATTGATGCATCTATAATCATGTGCAAATCAATCGATCACTTAATGTACACATTAATTCGATCTTGCAGAGGCTGGAATTACCCATAAAGCAAGAAGTAAATCAGCACTTCGATCATCTGGTCCCGTGTAAATTTCGTTTTCCTAAGCCCGGATTAACCTCATCTGACCTTGCTGTATATTCAGCTCGGAAAACCGACATGTATGTCATTAAGACTCCGAGGAAGACGACAGGCGTAATGCCTTTTGTTTACACGAGGCGCAACTAAGAACCAGAACAAAAAATGCAACCATACAAACGTGAAATATTCATTAGTGCAAGGAAAAATTCCCATTAATAAAACTTTGTCTGATATGAATAATAATAATAATAATAATAATAATAATATATAGCTGGCTACTCGTCTTCTAATGCGGCTAGCCAGTCTCTTAGTCAGGCGCCTTTGTGTTTATTCAATACCCACAGAGCCCACCTGTGCTTTTTACTTCAACTATGCTGAGCAGAACTTAGTTACCGTTTCTGGGAAAGAGCGTGTTATCTAGCGTATCAACAATTTGAACAAGACCAGCACGCTCAAACTCTCGGCCACGATGACTTGCCCACAAAAGTTTCGTCTCCCTAATTTCACTCACAAGGCATGGGTCAACCCGTAGTATGTTTTTCAGGCAAAGGTGATGCACGCTGAGATCGACCCCTCCAGTTTGAAAAGATCAGGAAGTCTATTTCCTGAAAAATCAACCATGGTGGGATTCGAACGCGGTTCTCATGGTCAGAATACGATCGTTCTAACCACTTGACCACGTTCCAACAATAACGACAACAACAACAATAATAATAATAATAATAATAAGAAGAAGAAGAAGAAGAAGAGCTATATAAATCAAATTATACAAAAGTTGTTTTTTTAAATTACATGCTGATTTTAGAGGACATTTGACTGCTCGATATAAAAAAAAGGTTTCATAATTATTTACTCACATATAGTATTTTTTCACATTTCTGACGTTTTTATGTTTGAATGGATGGCTAAATAGAATAAGTAGTGAATTATTATCTTATAAATCCTATTTCCGGAATAGTTTTTATTGATTGGGCGTATCCGGAAATGATTCAGTCATTTGATATTTAATATTAACGAAAGAGAAGCCTACACAGAGAAATGGCGCCTTATTTCTCTTCAGCATAATCGCTTTTGGAACTCACAGACTATTTCCCAACATCCTTTCGACTTTTGAGAAAATCTGCAAACTCTTCTGAAGGGACACACATCAACAAATCTAATATATCGTGCAGAAAGTAATTCATACACAAAACAGCTTTTTACAGTGAGCTAAAGAATATAAAGCAAACACTTATTAATAATAGCTTTCCAAAGTATAAAGTTAATGAACTAATAAGATGCTTTCTTAGAAATCTCAATACTAAGCAAATAGTACATAATACTGCTTCTACCAATCTCAAACATATTAATCTCCTATATTGTAATCAAATGCATATTAATTATAAACAAGATGGATATATACTAAAAAAATTAGTAAATACTAATATATCTACAACAGATTCTAGCACAAAAATTAAGTTAATCATATACTACACTAAATCTAGTATATCCAACTTAATTATTCGCAATGATTCTTCTCCTCCAGTTAGCGATTTGCAAAAACCCATTGATTGTATCTCGAACGAATTAAATAATATTTATGTTGGTCACACCACAAACTCGCTTTCACGACGCTTGACACTAAACTTGAATGAAAACTTAAACATTTTTAGGCATTTAAAACAACATGCCTGGCCGTATACACAATTCCGGAAAATCCCTGTTGAAAACACAATTATACTTAAACATGTAAACAATAAACAAAAACTAAAAATTCTTTGAGCTATATACATAAAACAGTTGAAACCTAAGCTGAACAAAATAAACTATGAAATCTCCACAAATATTCTTAAATGTCTATAATTGGTAACAGAAATCATTGGTTTATACTAACAGCTTCCCATACATAATGCTTCTCGAATTCACTCACGCGTGGTCATGTGTGACGTCATGACGTGCGATTTTCGCCTCCAGCGTCTTATATGACCGTGTTTATCGTTGCTTGGAAATGATCTATGTAAACAGAAATAGACTATTATCACTTTCTTGTCCGTGTATTGTTTAATATATTGTACTGTAATTGTCATCTTTGATAATGGCTTATATAAGCTGAAAGCTTAGTTTGGATTAAAAAATATGTATCCATATTGTGATTTTCTTTCTTCGTTTAATGATAATGTTATTCAGCTTATCAGACCTTATGAAAAGAATTTACATAAAATAGAGAACACTTGTCTATATTATTTAATGAAACACGTATAAATTAAAAGATGCTGCCTAAATACACACAATTTAAATATATATATATATATATATATATATATATATATATATATATATAGATAGATAGATAGATAGATAGATAGATAGATAGATATCGTATATTTGGGCAGCATCTTTTCATTAAGAAATGCTATTAAATAATTTAAACAGGTGTGTTGCACTTATTTTTAATATCATCCTCACACATCCATGGACAAGCTTCTTAGTATCCTTATTAAAGGAAGAAAAGTTACCATATTGATGGATATTCCTTTATTCCGAGTACTTTCGACGTTAGCAAAATGTCATCTTCAGGGTCTTATTCTATCTAAGACAAATATGATGTGTTTATATGAAAATTATTTTTTTTATCTGTGAAGTGAAAACCGCTAAACTTATGTTATGTATGATTTTCATATTTTATGATGTAAGTATACTCGTGCAGTATGGTCAATGGAGGTAACGAAGTTATTAAGATATCTGTTTTTAAAAACTATGTAAAGTCATTAGTTAAATCCTTGTTATTTTAAACTATCTACTGTATACATTTTGAAAATTTTAAGTAGAATTCCTAATTAATTTTATTAGGGGTTGGTTTCATTTTTTTTAATATAGATAGCTTCAAGAATTTTTAGTTTATGATTATTATTTTCATGAATAAGTATAGATGTATTTCCAAAAATATTTTTTCTAAATTGCGAATGTGGATAGGCATGCTGTTGTAAATGTGTAGAAATGTTAGAGGTACCATTCAAATGAAAGCTCAATCTCCGAGACACCGTAGTTGTAGTGCGACCAACATAAATATTATTTTGTTCTGTTGGAGTTACAATCTCCCCAGTGACATTTAAATTTATATATAATGTTGGTTTTCTGCACCACGTTACTTGGTGGGGAGGAGACATTATGAATGATTAAATTGGATATATTGAATTTAGCATAGTATATAATTAATATCATTTTTTACTCGGATCTGTGATGAATATATTAGTAATTATTAGTTTTTTAGGATATTTTCCTTCTGTTTATAATGAGAATTCATTTGATTGCGATATAAAAGATTAACATGTTTAGAATTATTTGAAAAAGTATTATATTCTATTTGCTTTATATTAAAATTTTTAATAGAACATCTTATTTGTTCATCGATAATATAATTAAGTATGTCATTATTAATAAGAGTTTGTATATATTATTTTAGTTCAGAATAGAAAATCTGTTTCGTGAATGAATTAATCTTTGTACAGTTTATTAGAGGTTTTTTTTTATAGATGCTATTTCATAGTAATTCGGAAATTCACTCTTATAGAAAAGAGAGCACGCATTTATGTTAGTGTGTTTTTATATGGGGAGATAGTGAATTTATTATTGTTAGTGTTTATCAATCTATCTGGGAAAGTATTATTAAGTCCCTATGTAAATTTAAGGAGATAATTAATTTGGAATTGTTTTGCAGCTGATATATTTCATCTATATTCTTGACTAAAATAAGGATATCATCAACAGATGGAGGTTTTTTCTTTAAAACATTTATTAAATATATTATTTTCGAGACTAGACGTAGAAATCGCTAAAATTTGTGCCCAGAACTGAAGCCATAATAACACTATCCCTATTTTTTTGAAGCCATAATAACACTATCCCTATTATTTTTGAAGCCATAACAACACTATCACTATTATTTTTGTCTATCGTAGAATTGGACCTCAGTAGTACAAGTTAACAGTAGTTTCCATATTATTCTAGGTCTAATTTTAAGTAGAGGTAGAGATGGATTGTTGTATATGTTTCTTATAACAACATCAATAGTTTCACTAACAGCGACATTAGTGAATAAATTTTCGACGTCAAATGAGGCTATGGCTTCATTGTTAGATTTTTCATTTTTTAGAATTTGAATTATTTCAAGAGGTTAAGTTTTATGCGGGGAGATAGTTAATTTATTGTTGTTACTGTTTGTCAGTATATCTAGAAAAGGAATTTTGGTGCTAATTATTAAGTTCGTATGCAAATTTAATGACAGAATTATCGTGGAATTTTTGGTGGGGAATTCGGTATTAGTCACATAAGGATATCGTCGAAGTATCTTAATTAGATGGAGGTTTTTTTTTTAAATTGTTAAATATATAATTATTTTCGAGATTAGACAGATATAAATTGCTAAAAGTCGGACCGAGAAGTGAGCCCATGGAGACGCCATCCCGTTGTAAAATATATTATTTGTATGATCGTTTAATGGGACTTCTGAAGTACAATTTAGCAGTAGTTTCCATAATATACTAGGTTTAATTTTAAGTGGAGCTAGACACGTTTTATTGTATATGTTTCTTATAATAATATCAATAG
The DNA here is from genome assembly GCA_903632075.3 of Acanthosepion pharaonis. NCBI lineage: Eukaryota > Metazoa > Mollusca > Cephalopoda > Sepiida > Sepiidae > Acanthosepion > Acanthosepion pharaonis. The sequence goes on from CAHIKZ030000966.1 coordinate 608,036, forward strand.
TTTCGTTAACTAGGACATCTATATCTATAATTCTCAAAATGTGTGTATGTATGTGTGTGTGCTCGGAAGTTTATGCGTTTCCACAGGTTTCATCAGATTTCGATTTAAATGTTTTTGTTTGATAAATAATTCTTCAGTGCCGGTTTTGAGTCCAAATTGGCTGGAAAAAATTACAACCTTGAAAGTGAAAAATCGATTGCATATTCACTGGCCTTCTTAGTAACAAGTCTTTAAATAGTAATTAGGATAAGAAATCTTTTCTTTTTATGTGCTTTGTCTGTTTTATGACCTCCCCCAGTTCAGGTTCTGTCATCAAATTTCTTAAGCCCACCAGCTATGTCATGCAGTGCTTTCCCTTGTCTCTCCGTCATGGCTATGACGATAAACTCCATCCGCGTCCTGGGTATGATGTTCAACTACATCCGCGTCCTGGGTAAGACTATGAACTACATCCAGCAACAAGGCCTCTGATCAGGAGGCTTTGAAGAGCATGGAACCACCTCTTAATTTCTGGTGTTCTCAGGTCCACCCCGATCCGGGGTGGTATCACCTGTTAGAATCCCAGCTATGGGCAAATATTTAACACCCAAACTTTTGAAAAATAGGTTTTAATACCAGAAAAACTTGGTAATAAAATAAAAATTATTACCAGCATTAATTTTTGAAGGAAAATGTATTATCAGCAATGCTTTACAAAAAATACCAGCTATACAATACAATACAAACAGCTATGCATTCTTTGGAAAAAAATATGACCAGCTACAGATTTCTTCAAGGAGAAATATTCCCAGAAATAGATTTTTGAAGAAAAACATTACCAGCAATAAAAATCTTGTCGGCATTAAATAACCCATTGAGGTTGATATGCCGTAAAACAAACTAAACCAAACCAATATATACTGAGATAGATAGATAGATAGATAGATAGATAGATAGATAGATAGATAAAAACATTACTAACAATAAAAATATTGTCGGCGTTAAATAACCCATTGTGGTGTTAATATGCCGTAAAACAAATCAAATTTCATGTGGCGCAGGGCCAGAAGTGAGTGTGACTAAAAATAGTTAGTCGTCATTGACTACACCTAGTTAATCTGATTCAGGGTCCATTCATTCATTATAGTTTACTCATACATCACAAGAACTCATTTATCGCCATTCAATCTAACACATACCACATATTCACAAGGATCCTACTAGAACACCCATCATATGAAAATATATACAGTTTTTTTTTTTATGGGGGGTGGTTATTATAAAAATATAAATAATAAAAATTTTGTCGGAATTAAATAACCCATTGAGGTTGATATACCGTAAAACAAACCAAATCAAACTTCCCTTGTTTCTCTTTCCCTCTATTCGACCTGTGAGTATCAGATTCTCCCGGCCCATGTCCCAGAAACTTCAGCTGCCTTTTTCTGATGTTAATTAAAATCAATTAGTTGCCGTTAGAAGAAAGAAACACTATTTACACTATTTACATCGTTCAGACTGTTATCCTCATCTTTGTTGCGGCATTCGCGACGTTTCGGCCGTTGTACACTACGGCCTTCTAAAGGTGATTGGAATTTCGAACCGAGCCCTTTATTTCGTTCACCGGGATAGATTGTTCTAGTTCCACGTGCCATGGATCTTCCGGATGTCTCATTTATTTCCCTTTAACTCAACTTTTTAATTTTTTGGTTCATCACTGCTGTGGCCTGGTATCGAACTTGCAGCTCTTTAGGTCTAGTCAATGGATCAAACTAACTTCTTTAGCCACGTGGAACTAGAACAAAACAGTTGCCAGATGATCAAATTTCAGTGCTTAAATCGGACAAACTTAATGCGGCACTATGAAAGCAACTTGCTGTCACTTCATCTTTAGAGAAGCCAACGGCTGCACATGGTGTTAAAGCTCGCCGATAATACAATCATAATGTCAGCAGTCAGAAAATGATGAGGAAAAAAAGGCGAAGCACATCAAGAAATATATAATTATGATAGTATGAGAAATGATGATAATTCACCTCTATTTTCTAAGGATAATTATAAAGTTATTATTGATAGCAGCGAGAATTCCACAGTGTTTTTTTCTTTTTCTTTTCATATGATTCATGAATAGCAAACAAAGTTGCGACAAAACCTCATAAAAAGGGAACAGAGAATCCGGGTGAATGTCCTGAATTTCGTGCGTTTTCACATTACCTAAACAAACAACGCGGGAAAAATCCCCCTGGAAATCAGATAGTTTGTTAAGCCCTACTCACAACAAGAGCAATAATAATAATAATAATAATAATAATAATAATAATAAAGAAAACTAAATAAATGAACACGACTTTGGAGTTGAAAATAACGGACAGTTTGAATGTTTTCCATTTTGTTCTGTGGTAATGTTATTTCATGTTTTCTAATTTTTAGGAGAGAGAATTGAATCGTTGGTAGTTGTAGTGAATTTTAGATAGTGGATGGAATTGCCACGGGTCGCCATTTTTTTTTACATGAACATTGTCTTCAGTAGTAGAAATGTTGAGAGAAAGAAAGAAAGACGATAAGAGTGAGAAGGGAAAGCGAAAATCAGACCAAGAAAGGATCGAGGTGGTCAGGAGAAGTTAGAAGAAATAAGAGGCGACAAGGAAAGAAATGAGGAAAGAAGAAGGAAAGAAAGAAAGAAAGAAAGAAAGAAAGAAAGAAAGAAAGAAAGAAAGAAAGAAAGAAAAAAAAAAATGAAATGCAAAGAATATGAGGAAAAAAAGGAATAGAAAAAAGAAAGAAAGAGCAAGAAAGAATAAAGAAAATATGAACTGGAAAGGAACAGAAATATGAAGAAAGGAAGGAATAAAATGAAATAAAAAAGAAAGAAAGAAAGAACGAAAGAAAATATGAAATGCAAAGAATATGAGGAAAAGAAAAAATACAAGAAAGAAAGAAAGAATACAAGAAAGAAAGAAAGAATACAAGAAAGAAAGAAAGAAAGAACGAAAGAAAAAAGAAAAAGAAAGAAAATATGAAATGCGAAGAATATGAGGAAACGAAAGGAATAAAAGAAAGAAAGAAAGAAAGAAAGAAAGAGAAAGAATAAAAAATATATAAACTGCAAAGAACAGAAAATACGAGGAAAAGAAAAGAATCGAAGAAAGAAAGAAAGAAAGAAAAAAGAAAGAAAGAAAACATGAAATGCAAAGAATATGAGGAAAAGAAAGGAATAAAAGAAACAAAGAAAGAGAAAGAAAGAATAAAGAAAATGTGACCTGTAAAGAACAGAAAATACGAGGAAAAGAAAAGAATAAAAGGACGAAATTACGAAAGATAAAAAGAAAGAAAGAACGAAAAAAAGAAATAAAATATGAATGACAAAGAACAGAAAATAAGAGGAAAAGAAAAGAAAAGAAAAAAAAGAAAGAAAAAGTAAAAGAAAGTGAGAAAGATATACGCGTAAATGCAAGGAACAGCAAATAAAGGAATATAGGAAAAAGAACATGGGGGCAGAAGAACGAAAAACGAATGAATAAAAATATTCACACATTTAAAACAAACGATGGTAGAATATGATAAAGAAAAGAAAATTAACAAATTATGAATGAAAAAAGGAAAAATAAAACGGTAAAGAAATAATGTTTAGCGATGTAAAAATCAAAGAAAAAAGACAGAAAAAACAGACTGAATGAATAAAGAAAAGAGGGAAAAAGATGGAAACAGGAGAAACAAATGAAGAAAAAACAAACAATTTAATGTGAAGTGTCAATGAAATAGTAAAGAAGAAAGAAAGAAAGAAAAAAAGAAAGAATAGTGAATAAAAGAAGAGCTAAACGGAAGAAGAAAATGGTAAAGAAAGAAGGAGAGATTTGAGAGATTTGAGATATAAGCCAAAAAACGAAAAAACAAAAAAAAGATACGGGTAGGAATAAAAAACTAAAGACAACAAAAGAAGGAATAGACGAAGAAAAAAAAAAGAAAGAAAAAATGAAGGCAACAATGAAAAAGAAGAGAAACGAAAGAGAAAATATGAATTAAAGAAAAAAATGTAGATGACAAGAATAAAAAAAGAATGAAAATAAATGAATAACAATGAAATAAAGTAACATTATACAAATGAAAAAAAAAACATTTATAGATTAATTCATTTTCTACGGCTTATCAACCCTTTGCGGGTTATTTAAAGCCAGAAAATATTTTAGATTATAAGACATTTTTTCGGAGATAATAATAATTTAGTGATACAAGTTTTACTAATGAACTCATAGCTGGGAGTGAGAAGAGGGGTATGCATACATAATCAGAATTTGATGAATAAAAAATTATGGCGTGGATATAAAATGGATGATCAATTCTACATTACAAATAATATATAAACTGTTCCCTCGTTTTTGGCCACATTAGTTTATATATACTTTTATATACCATAGAATGTAAATATTGATTGATTGATTTCTACTGCCTATCAATCTTTTGCAGCTAGTTTAAAACCAGAAAATACTTTAGGCTGGTTTGTTTGGTTTGGTTTGGTTTGGTTTGTTTTACGGCATATCAATCTCAATGGGTTGCCGTCAAGATTTTTTATTGCTGGTAATTTTTTTTTTTAAATGTATTGCTGGTAATATTTTTTTCCAAAAATGTATCGATGGTAATATTTTTTTCCAAAAATGTATTGCTGGTAATATTTTTCTTCAAAAATGTATTGCTGGTAATATTTTTTTCAAAATTGTATTGATGGTAATATTTTTTTCCAAAAATGTATTGCTAGTAATATTTTTCTTCAAAAATCTATTGCTGGTAATATTTTTTTCAAAAATGTATTAATGGTAATATTTTTTTCTAAAAATGTATTGCTGGTAATATTTTTCTTCAAAAATGTATTGATGGTAATATTTTTTTCCAAATATGTATTGATGGTAATATTTTTTTCCAAAAATGTATTCCTGGTAATATTTTTCTTCAAAAATGTATTGATGGTAATATTTTTTTCCAAAAATGTACAGATGGTAATATTTTTTTCCAAAAATGTATTGCTGGTAATATTTTTCTTCAAAAATGTATTGCTGGTAATAATGTATTAAATGTAACTATTACATTTTTTACAAAATTAAAAACTATTTTTACACTTTCATAGTGATTTGACCCCATTATGGGGTTAACTATTTGCCCATAGCTGGGACCTTAAAAGGTTCCATTAACAAGGGTTGGGAACAACAGCAGTTAAGAGGTGGTTCTACGTTCCTCAAAGCCTCCTCCTGATCATAGGTCTTGCTGTTGGTTATATTTTATCATCATATCCAGGACGGGAAAATATTTTAGCTTCTAAGAGGTTTGGTTTGTTTTGTTTTACGGCATATCAACCTCAATGGGTCATTTATTGGCGACAACTTTTTTTTTCCTGGTAATATTTTTACTTTGTCAAAAATCTTTTTCTGTTAATACTTTTTCACAAAAATGTACAGTTGGTAATATTATTTTTTTCAAAAGCTTATAGCTGGTAATATTTTTCCAAAAACGTATAGCTGGCACCAATATTTTTCCAAAAACGTATAGATGGTAACATTATTTTTTCAAAAACGTATAGCTGGCAACATTATTTTTTCAAAAACGTATAGATGGTAACATTATTTTTCCAAAAACGTATAGATGGTAACATTATTTTTTCAAAAACGTATAGCTGGCAACATTATTTTTTTTCAAAAACGTATAGCTGGCAACATTATTTTTTCCAAAAACGTATTGCTGGCATGATTATTTTTTCTAAAACGTATAGCTAACAACAATATTTTTTCTAAAAACGTATAGCTAACAACAATATTTTTTCTAAAAACGTATAGCTGGTAACTTTATTTTTTCAAAAACGTATAACTGGCCACATTATTTTTTCAAAAACGTATTGCTGGCATGATTATTTTTTCTAAAACGTATAGCTGGCAACATTATTTTTTTTTCAAAAAACGTATAGCTTGTAGCATTATTTATTCAAAAACATTACCAGAGGCCTTGCTGTTGGACGTAGTTTATCGTCATATCCAGGACGCGGACGTAGTTTATCGTCATATCCAAGACGCTAGCTTGTAAGAATTTCTTTTGCTGTTAATACAAGTTTAGTGATACAAGTCCTATAGTTAAGCCATAGCTGGGAAGAAGTGGATTTTTACCATTCCCAAGGGTGTTTGTACGTAAAAGAATTTAATAAATCCAACTGGAATTGGAACTCAGCCCTCCGATTAACAATTCCAAGCGTATAGTTCCTGGTAATCCCAAGCGTCACCGATGTAAGTAGTGACCACTCTCGACATTGCTTAACTTCGATGATCGTACGACAACCGGTGTTTCAACGTGATATGGTCATAAGCTTGACAGTTTTATAGATGCCAACTAAGATTCAAACAATGGGAACCCATGTTGAAAGAAATGATTGAAAAACAATATAAAATATAGTATAAAACAATGAAAATGAAATATTTGAAACTCACTAGACAGAGAATGATAAATAATGGCGGGGAGAAAATAAATCACAATCGATATATATATATATATATATATATATATATATATATATATATATATATATATATATATGCGTGTGCATGTGTGCTGAGGGGGAGAAAATAATGTAGCAAACGTATAAAGAGAGCGTGCCAGCCCAGCCAACGAAAGAATGGTGAAAAACTATGAAAAAAAAGGCTTGATTTAATTCATCCTTTACGGCACCCCAAGGACTTCTAAATGGCTTTCATTGTCATGCAAGCTCGTCATATAGAAATGACTTTCATTATCATCGTCATCATCAACACTAGCGTCATTTACAGCCAATGTAATTACAGGTTGGAATAAATTCAAATCACCGAATATTACCAATGCATTTCGATGTCAGGTTATATTAATGAAATTGCTTTTCTTACTACTACGGGAAATCGATACACTTTGCCTCTGAAGTGAGATCGATCCTCCCGAGGGATTTAAACCCTGTATCCCGGCATGAGACGGAGATAATAAGCAGATATCTTTATTTTAACCGACTGCAGAGCGATACTTAGCAAATTAATATCGAAGACAACCGCAAGTGTGATTAGTTCAGTCGACAATCGACTCCCTTTGGCCTTGTACCCGACATAGCTAAACTTACTAAATACATCTAAACTAAACTTCTATGCGCCGTGACTGTTCAGGACGTTAACGATCATGTCTCTGCACAATTTCCCGTTCTTTGTATATTTTTATAACTTCTGTTTTTTTTTTACCGTCTCTCTCAAACCCTGGTCGGCCATCTATTCGCTCAACCCCGCTAAGTAGGCTGTGTTTAGTTTTCCTCTATTCCTCTTACCTTCAGTTTGTCTTGTGAGTATCAAATTTTTCAAAGCCTCTTTCCTCATTATGTGCCCCAGGTATTTCAATTGTCTCTTCAAGGCTGTTTTTCAAGTGGTCGTTTAATTGTAAATGTCTCTAGAACTTTCTCATTGCTCACATGATCGGTCCACAGTATTCTCAGTATCCATGTAAAACAACATTTCGGATGATTTAGCTCTCTTCTTCATCTGTGATGAGATTGTCCAGCATTATTGTACCATATAAGATAACGGATAATATAACATTTCTATACACTTTACTTTTTGCAACCATCGCTTCTATTCTAACAATATATTTTCTCGCACATCTCTCTTGTAAAAATCCCTTCCGATATCTTGCTTCCCTGTCACCTGCAATGTTCAAAAATGTAAATGAAACGTCAAACGCCATATTCCTGAACCATGTTCATTTAGTGACGCCACCTCACTTTTCTTTATTAAAGTCTTCACTTTATTTTTCATTCCTTCGTCTTAGCGGCATTTTTGCCTTGACTAGGTTGAAATAGGTAAATAAAATGATAGTCTGATAGACCGCGACTAGTAAGTTCAATCTTAAGTGGGTGACCTATACCTGCTCTTTTATTTTTATTTTTATTTTTTTGCGTCCCTGGGGAAGTGGAGAGCCATGATCGCCTACGTCCTGAAGCGATAGGAAACAGGAAATAGAAGAATTACTATAAAACAGTTCTGAATGACCATTAAGACTAATTAACTCTATTCCCACGAAGTGATCTATCCTTCCCCAAATTTGACCGGGTCTTTCTTTGGGAAAACAGCTATGTAAATAATATTACAGAGATGTTAGTCGATAAGGCAATAATAATCACACATAAACACAGTAAAAACAACCTGCAGATATTGGAGGCTGTCTGCATTAAAACAAAGAAACCCACACTCATCTTGAATTTACGACCTGCGTCTATTATTCCGCGACCGCAATCGTCGCATATCGATCTTCTATGTCAACATACCAAAATATTATCTTGGATGATGAATATCATTGTTAAAATGTCGGTAGAACCACTCTGAAGATGGTTCCTGACAGCCGAAAGCTTAGATCAAAGACCAAATTAATAAAAAAAAATATCAAACTGTTGGACAAATTGTGTCTTTATTTTCACCTGAAATTAAAGCAACCATACGAACATTAGGACGGCTCATGATCAGACATAATAGACATTCATTGTCTGTTATATTTAACAATATATATATATATATATTTCAATATATATATATATATATATATATATATATATATATATGAAGAAATATAGTTTTAAGCTGTCCTATAGTTATGGGATAACGTGCTCAATATCAGAGATAGAGCGTATGTAAATACAAATATAAAAGTGAACATTGAAGTCAACACTCAGAGGCGACAGGCTGTTTCATACTGGACGCTATAATCAACATGAAACAGCCTGTCGCCTCTGAGTGTTGACTTCAATGTTGTATATATATATATATATATATATATATATATATATATATATATATATATATAATAAAATATATATGTATGTGTATGTATATATATTTATATATTTTGCATATGTATGTGTATATTTACCACTAATATTATCTATCTATCTATCTATCTATCTATCTCTCTCTCTCTCTCTCTCTCTCTATATATATATATATATATATATATATATATATATATATATATATATATATATATATATATTATTATGGTATTTTCAGGGCGTTCGCAACTGAATGTGCCACAAAATCAGTTTTATGTGGCTTTCCCGGTAATACTGGTGAAAAATGGCTCAAGCCCCATCGACACATACCAGTTTTGGGACCCCTCCGAGGCCAGGTAATGACACTAGTCCGCTCTAGAACTAGAGGTACTGCTTGGCTGGATGCCTTCCCCTGAGGCTTGAGCTAATATTATTTTCAACTTCCCCGACAGAAACCAGGAAATATAATATATATATATATATATATATATATATATATATATATATATATATATATATATATATATATATATATATATATATATTATCATTTTGTTCACTTATATGCGTATCTATCTAAATATATGCCAAGAGATAAATACATATAATAAACAGAGTATAAAGGTAAACATCGTTATGGTGCGTTATTCTTAACTTCTTTTCGCTTATCCTATTCAATCCAATATTTGTCATCCGAGGATTTTTTTTTTTAAAATTTGAACCCGATTTACGAAAAAAGAAAAGAAAAGAGTTCAAAAATAAAAGAAAATAACACGCCAATGAAAATAATAAACTAGAATATAAATAAGGAAATGAAAATGAACAATAACCACTTTGTTTTTATCGAATTCCTGACGCACTCAATCATTCCGTTTTTTTGCACCTCTCTTCCTTGGCATTCTTTCCCTGCCTGCTTCTTCAAATCATCCTTACTCTCCCCCTTGCTCTCCAATTTTTTCCCCTTTCATTTTTGAGCAAGGGATTCTTGATCTATATCCTATAAACTAAGCTGCTATCACTGTCACCACAACTACAATCGACATCATCATTCTCTTCCTGCCAAAATTTAATACATCCTCCCAAAAAAAGAACGAAAACAGAATCATATATATATATATATATATATATATATATATATATATATATATATATATATATATATATATGCACAAACCAATAACACGGAAGAAATCATGTGTACGAATTAAATAAAGTTACGATAAAAACAAACAAGATACTCCGGAAAAAAAAGATGACGAGAAAATATTCTTTCTTTGGCATTCACCGATTCACTGGCAGATGCGTACACGGGCGATCAATAGGATCGTCACATGCATATTGGAGCACCTATCTCTTCCAATTTTGTTTTGCACACGTATACGCTGAGCCCAAAACCGAATGCACATTGAAAAGAATTTATTGACGCACGCATGTATCTACTGTGAGATCGATACAAACTCACACAAATTCCGACGAATGTGGGCGACAATTGGCGTAGTTGGTATCGTTAGCAAAAAAAAAAAGCTATTCTGAGAAAAAATTATCAAGAAGGCATGGAATCTAATCTGACCGCGTTTTTACTCATAGGTAAATATATCTGCAATGACATGACGGAGTCAAATCGATTCCGCAAAATAATGACACAAGGACGGAATGTAGTTTTCGTCAGTCCCTTGTTCAGTGTTCTTTTATGTATAACAATGACCCGTAATTCTTTTACCTTTTTTTTTAGATCAAAGAGGGGTGAATTTCAGGGTTATATGGGGTGGGGGTGCTTTTTTTCTTCTTTTTAATTTTCATAATTTCCCCTATAAAAATAATCCCTCTAATATTTGTTTAATTATTTGACATCAGGCAAGGCAAGAAAGGCGCTAAAACGAAAGGAAGATTAGTAAATCTCAGAGATTATGAGAAAATAAACTCTATTAACGAGAGAAAACAATAAATGAACAAGAATGAAGAAGACAGGATATTATGATTGGCATTGCATTTAAATTTTTAACGATCAATGTTGATTAGGGAGCAAGAAGCCGGACGGTAAATGTATATGTACTCATATGGAAAAGAATGGAGATTTTCTATAATGTTATTTGGAATTCTGCTTTCGAGTCGGACAATCTTGGAATATAGGGGAATGACATTCGGACACATGGAGGAAAGTAAAGCTACATTCGGACACATGGAGGGAAGTGAAGTTACATTCGGACACATGGAGGAAAGTGAAGTTACATTCGGACATTTGGAGGAAAGTAAAGTTAAATTCGGACACATGGAGGAAAGTAAAGTTAAATTCGGACACATGGAAGAAAGTGAAGATACATTCGGACACATGGAGGAAAGTAAAGCTACATTCGGACACATGGAGGAAAGTAAAGCTACATTCGGACACATGAAGTTATATTCGGACACATGGAGGAAAGTAAAGTTACATTCGGACACATGGAGGTGAAAATTCGGACACATGGAAAAGTGTACATTCGGACACATGGATGCCCTATTCTTTCATGACGTGGGTTATCATGTCTCTACACCACCTCCTATCCCTGGTACCACTCAGCAAAGTTTGTTCGTTTGCCATCCACTGAAATCTTCGTTCCTCTTTAAATTAAAAAAAAATAGTTATTGGCCCACTGCCTGGCGTTGTCTCTGTTGCCTTCAAATATTTCCTGTGTGTTTCAAATTCTCTAAGCTCTCCGTCCTCTTTGTGATCCAGAAATTTTAGCTCTCTCTTCTGACTGAGATTTTTGTGGTTTCATTTTTCGTAAGACTTCTTCGCTGCTTACATGCTTCTCGAATGTTATTCTCAGCATCCTCCTGTAGAATCATATTTTTCTTGCATCCATTTGTCTCTTCATCTGTGAGAGCTTGCCCAGTGTTCACTACGATGGCAGACGGACAGTTGCCTATTGGATAATTGCGTACCTCTGATAATTTTTTGAAGGTACCATTTTTATTTAAAGAGTTGTTTCAAATAGAAATTTGAACACCAATTCCTTTAATTATTCTAAACAAGTAGAAACCTAGTTACAATAAATAAAAAAGAAGAGAAAAAATTGTTTTTTTAAAGCAACGGAAATTAAACTAGCCTTTTCAGTTCACTACAGCAGTGCGTATCACAAGCATCCTATAGATTCTAGATTTTATAGATAATATTTTTTATTTGGAATCCATAGCTAAGTCCCTAAAATCAAACACTGGTGGAAAAATATTTTTGATCGAGAAAAATTACAGCTACAACTATTAAAAAAAAAGCCGATGAAAAAAAAAACATACTGGCGATGTGTAGAGGAATCTTGCAACACTGTTAATCTATCATTACATCATACTTATTATAAAACCCAAGTTGTGTGTGTCTGTGTCTGTTCGTTTGTATATTGGATCGGATTTCCTACATTTTTCAACCGATTTAAAAAAAAACTTCACAGGAGTACGTAAAATTACCTTGCTGTGATTCTGACAGTGCCCAAAATTGGAAAAACACAATTATTTTTGCAAGAAATCAATTTGAAAACACGATTAATAGGCATCGCAATCGCGAGAATGGAATGGGGACAACTCATATCGAGTTATACTTATTATAAAACCCAGGTTGTGTGTGTGTGTGTGTGTGTGTGTGTGTGTGTGTGTGTGTGTTCGTTTATATATGGGATCGGATTTCCTACATTTTTCAACCGATTCAAAAAATTTCACTTTTTTTTTGGCAGGTAGTATTTCTTATTGTCTTGCACACTTTTTCTTTATTTTTACATTCAGAATGCTTTAAAAATTCCATTTACAAGACAATTGTTTATAATAAAATTCTATTCAATCGGTAAACTCATAACGATTGAAAACAATATTTTTGTTTGAGTTTGGGTTTGACCAATTCGTAAAAAAAAAAACTAAAAAAAAACTAATTAAGACATGCGAGTTCGTCAACCTTAAACACTAATCTTTAGCAATTTTATTTTTCAGTCTTTCTGATGGTCGATACTTGATCTATCTCTTACTGTTATATAGCCGGGCAACGCCGGGCTCTACTGCTAGTTTTAAATAAAAAAATAAAACTATTAATTATTTATGTTTTATTCCTTTTTTAAATAAAAAATATGATTATTACCATATTCATTTACATTATTACGTTATCGATCTTAATTATAGTAATTGCCTTTAAAAGCTTCAAATAAGAAATAAAAAAACAAAACTTTTCTATATTTTAAAATTTTTGTAATCTTTTTTGTCTTTTTTCTCTATGTGAAAGAATATGAGAAAGAAATCATTATTACGGAGCGAGAACAATATAAGAACAGGAATTCCAAAGAGAGAACATAACGATTGACATTGCATTTAAGTTGTTAAAGTTCAAACTTGGCTCGAGCCCAATAACCCGGAAGCGAGTTCCACAAGAGAGAAGTTCGAGAGAAGAACCTGTTAGAATAGAACTTACGGTTACATCTACCCATTTCCGCTGTAAAATGATGGAATCTTGCCGTCAATCTCGTACTGTGCTTAAATTCATAAAGTCTAGCTACCACAGAGGAAAGAAAACAATGACCATCAAATTATTCATGGAAAAGCCACACATTATCATCAGTGAGAAAGTAAAGGAAACTGAGATGCCAGGATAGGACCGATAATATTGCAGATTCTTCTTTGTATTTTATCAAGAATGTCTAAATAGGCATCAATATTCAAACCATAGACAAATAGTAGACTTATCAATATGTAAGATAGACTCTGTTTAGCACAACACGGAGCCAACCTTCCTAGCAGTAGACATGGCAATTGATTCAATTCAATCTTTCCACTTTATGCCAATGAATACTTTAGCCGGGGATTTGTAATGAGTCACTGGAGGTTAGCTTTAGCCATGTCGGTAAAACACAGAATTGGATCTCTAATACGATTAATTGATTTTAAATCCTCTTTAGAAAACACATCGTATATAATATGCATCCTTAGTCGGTGGAGGTGGGGCTGATTACAAATGAAGCAGTCGATAAAGGCTTCAATAAGAGAAAAACATTTTCTGCGAGCAGGATCTTTATTGCCTCTTCTCCCTATTCCAACACACTTTTGTCAGACGACCTTATATTTTATTCAGAGCTGAAAAAGCCTAATATGAAGAAGTGAAACGCGTAGTCTAAATAGTGCTTCTAATTTTTCTCACCATTTTTCTTACATTTTTGTTACATTGAAAATGAATTATGCATAATATCGTATAACAACTAAGTAATAAAAGCACGAAAGAGTTCAATATCTATAAATACAAGGAAAAAAATGTAATCTGTCTATATTTCTGAAATGAGGTATTATGTACACTGTTTACATTATTCGGACTATTGTCCTCATCTTTGTCGCAATAATTATTACAACATTTCGGCCGTTGTACGCTCCAGCCTTTTTCAGTTGGTTGGAATGACGAACTGAACCCTTTATTTCGCTCACTGGGGTAGACTGTTCTAGTTTCACGTGCCATGTTTGATGGATGTCAGTTATCAGTTATATCCTGTTAATTTCCCTCTGAAAGTTCTCCACTGCCTTACCCGGGTATTGAAGTCACCCTCGTTGGGTCCTATCACTGGATCTAACTAACGCCTTTATACACTGAGTCATGTGTCCTCAAGGCACATGAAACTAGAACAGTCTACGAGCGAAATAAAGGTTTCAGTTCGACATTCCAACCACCTGAAGAAGGCTGGAGTGTATAACGGCAGAAACCTTTTAATAAATATGGCGACAAAGATGAGGACAATATTTCGAATAATGTAAATAGTGTAAAAAAATGTAATGTTATTAAATTTGCATCGCGGTTAATCAATGTTCAGTCCATAGAATCTCCAAGCTGTGATTTTTTTTCATCGTGGTAATAGATGAAAATGAACCCCGGTTCAACCATTCCAAGAGATATGACCAAATAATTGAAACATTCAACTCATAAGAGTTACAAATGATAAACGCTTCCATAGAATTTTTTTTTTTTGTTTGATTGTTTTGGGATTTTTTTTCTTTTTGGAGAGAAAACCTGTGTTTAAAATAATGACAACATATTCGTTTATTCCAAACGGCAAGGGATATATATATATATGTTTTATTGCCAGATTTACTAGCCATACATAGATAGTAATTAACTTATCCTGAATCTACATCATTTTACCATTAAAGTTAACTCCTCGATGCCGGTGAAAACAGTGGGAGAGAGGGTTGTTGATGAAGAGGCTAAGGAGATATCTCACGGTAAATCTGTGTACTTTATACTGTCTACTTATTCATACTGTCTACTTATATATATGTCTATTTATGTATACTGTCTACTTATATACATATATATATGTATATATATATATATATATATATATATATATATATATATGTCTATGTATACTGTCTACTTATGTATAGTCTATGTATGTATACTATCTACTTATGTATACTATCTACTTAATGTATACTGTCTATTTATGTATAATATCTACTTATGTATACTGTCTACTTATGTATACTGTCTACTTAATGTATACTGTCTACTTATGTATATGTCTACTTAATGTATACTGTCTACTTATGTATACTGTCTACATATGTATAGTGTCTGCTAATATATATATATATCTACTTATGTATACTGTCTACTTATTTTTATTTAGTTTTGTTCCGTTATTGCTCGCCCGTTCCTCCTGAGTCCAAGTAAACACTGCCGGTCCAGGGATTGAACTCAAAACCACTATGTCACCAATTTCCACTAGCCATAGTCGATGAAAGCCTTGGCCGGGTATTGTGTACATGCACTAGTGAATAGATAGTGTAGCTATTGGTAGTCTATGTTGACTTTTTGTTCGCTGTCTTTCTTATTCCAGCTATGAATACCTATGTATAGCCATTATGATCCCAAGAGGGAAAGCAGAAATGCTGTTTTCTGTTAGTTTTTATTAGATTTGCTTTGAATGACGTGAGGAATTTCGAAATGATCTGTGCCCGTGTCTCCACACCTGTGATTGTATATGCACAAAGCATTGTCTAGAATGACATTAAATAGATTGAGTGTTTCACTTCCCCTACTCCTTAAGAAGTTTCAAATGTTTTAATATTAGGTGTTTCAACAGAAATATACGAATCTCTGGACTTATATAGTTACTTTATCTAATCAAGACAGTATGTGAATTCAAATTTATGAAGGTTGTTTTTAATGGATGATAAGAGGAAGTCTCTATTGATATGCTCAAAAAACTTCGTTATAAATGTTGAAAATGAATCTGTTGGTGACCCAGAAGGATGTCTCCAATCGTTATGAAGTTGGTGAAACCTCTGATTGAAAGGGATATATGGTAATGGAGGCAGTAGCCATTTAATTGCATTATTTACATTATTTGGACTGTTATCCTCATCCTCATTGCCATATACCTAACGTTTCGGCTGTTGTACGCTCTTTCTTCAGGTGGTTGGGATTTCGAACGCAACCATTTATTTCGTTCACAAGGACACATGGCCCAGTAGATAAAGACGCTGGCTAGATCCAATGACTAGATCCAAATAGTTGTGAGTTTAATACCAAGTCACAGCAGTGCTGAACCAAACCGTGAACAGTTGAGTTAAAGGGAAATCACTGAGATATCCGGAAGAGGCATGGCACGTGGAACTAGAACAATCTACACCGGTGGAATTCAGAGTACTTTCTCTCATTACTTTGTTTCGTTGTACACTCCGACCTTCTTCAGGTGATAAAAGCTTTGGCCGATTGCCCCCAAAAAGTGACCTGACTCAAAGAGTTACGAGCTCTATCCCTGGCCTCAGCGGAAAGAGTAAAAACTTGAGCTACTTATCAAGGCGGATCAACTAAAACTGAGATGTCCAAAGACATGGTAATTGGAATTAAAACCACCTGCCTCCTGGACTAAAAAAAAAATCAGTTCGAACTTCCAACACTTTTATCACCTGAAGAAGGCCGCGGCGTAAAACAGCTGAAACGTTGTGAATGTAACAGTAAGGATGAGGGCAATAACCTGAACAATGTAAATAGTGTAAATTTCTTCACAACTTGGAATTCCTCCATAATATGCATATGGACGTCTGATGAGGCGATTGAAGAACAGAACTCAGATCAAACATATACGAGGTAGTGTTGGGCACCTTGGCGCGGTGTAATGGTTAGCAAGCTTATCTCGCTAAAACAGTTACGACTGAATAGTGAGTTCGATACTGACTGAGTGCCCCATACTTTCGGCCTTGTGCCACATCTAAGCTACGCTTAGAAAATCTGATTTGGGCACCTCAACGTGGTTTAATGGTTAGAAAGCTTGTCTTGCTATATCAATTACGACTGAGTAGTGAGTTCGATCATCACTGTGCCCCATACTTTCGGCGTTGTGCCACATCTGAGCTGTGCTTAGAAAATTAGGGTGCCTCGACGTGGTGTAATTTTTAGCGAGCTGGTATTTCTAAAACTGTTAAAACTCAATAGTGAGTTCGATCCTCACTGGGTGTCCCGTACTTTTGGCCATATGCCACATCTAAGCCTCGCTTAGAAAAACAATATACGAGGTAGAGCTGCAAAAAGCATAGGCTGATGATGAAACAATTGAGCTCGAGCTATACGATCTTACATACATTCATTTAAGCTCTTCTTATTAATAATCACATAGTTTATTACCAGGAAAACTGACACCTAACTGTTCAAAGAAGACTTCAAATGAATTAATAGCGATTTCCCTTGCCAATGGACAAAAATTCGTCATTGATGCCTTTCTTATTAATAAATGCATTGTTTCTGTCTAGATAAACAGATATATGGGTGTTCAGAGAAGACTTCAGAAGTAATTACTAGCCAAAAAAAGGTTGATTTGGTTTGTTGTGTTTTACGGCATATCAACCTCAATGGGTTATTTAATGCCGACAACATTTTTAGGAGAGATTCGTATGAATAGAGTATGTATTCTTTGGTTTAGATTGGTTTGGTTTATTTTGTTTTACGGCATATCAACCTCAATGGTTTATTTAATGCTGACAACATTTTTAGGATAGATTCGTATGAATAGAGTATGTATTCTTTGGTTTAGATTGGTTTGGTTTATTTTGTTTTACGGCATATCAACCTCAATGGCTTATTTAATGCCAACAAGATTTTTAGGATAGATTCGTATGAATAGAGTATGTATTGGTTGGTTTAGATTGGTTTGGCTTATTTTGTTTTACGGCATATCAACCTCAATGGGTTATTTAATGCCAACAACATTTTCCTGGTAATATTTTGTCAAAAGTCTAATTCTGGTATTTCCTCAAAAATGTATAGCTGGTAATAATATTTTAAAACATGTATTGCACGTAATATTTATTTTCAAAAAATTATTGCTGATATTTTTTTTTTCAAAAATATATTGGTCGTAATAGTTTTTTTTTTCTCTTTAAAACAAAGTATTTCTGGTATTAAGACCTATTTTTACGCTTTTATATTGCTTTTTACCTCAGTTTTGGGCTAACTATTTGCCCATAGCTGGGATCCTAACAGGTGCTACCATCCAGAGTTAGGGTGGACCTGGGAACACCAGCAATTAATCTCCTGATCAGAGGCCTTGCTGTTGGACGTCGTTTATCGTCTTAAAAAGGACCCCCAAAAAAGGTTTAGCCCCCGAAGACATTCATGCTGATATGATCACTACATCATGGGATGACATTCCAGATATATCAACAGCACAAAATAGGGCAGACGAATTTAGGAGGGGAAGGAGTGTCCTGAAGATGACCCACGATCTGGACTTCGTGCGACTGCCACCAACTACGAAAACATTGTTGGTTTCCAACACATGTTGATGGATGACAGGCGATTGGCTATAAACCAAATAGCAAATGCTATTAGGACATCCCGTCTCATGAAAGAATTGAGATTCTTTTGAACAATGAGTTTGGCAAAATCATTGATTCTGCTAGGTGGGAGCCATGTCTTCGGAAACTTGATCAAAAACCCATGATGGCATCAACACCGCTGTTCATGTTTTTTGGTTAACAGGATGAACCGTCTTGTTTTAACAGTCAGATATCTGTTTACATGGAAACGAAGAATTCACTTATTAAAAAGAAGGCTTAAAATTAATGTATTCAAGTTTTCATAGTGCTAGAATCCTTCCTTCATAATCAGCAGATTTTCAGACGATCCCCGTAACATCATCGAAAACTAATGTCTTCCGCATTTCAACGCTTTTCAATTTTAAAATTATTCTAAATGCTTCACTAACTCAGAATTCTAATGTAGAATTTCTTGAGATTTATCGTACAGTGTTTCACATTTTTAAGCAACGGAACACCTTGGAGCAAATGAAGATACCACGGCACACTTTGCAAATTTTTAAAGGGTATAGACATGAATGTTTTGAAATAAAACCATAGATTTAAAAATATACACACAAATATGAACATACTTTATTTCAATGTTTATGTATCTGTTTATATTTCTCAGATGAGGTATTATGTACATTATTTACATTATTCAAACTATTGTTCTCATCTTAGTCGCCATATTTATTACAACGTTTCGGCCGTTGTACGCTCCGGCCTTCTTCAGGTGGTTGGAAGGTCGAACGGAACCCTTTATTTCGCTCACTGGGGTAGACTGTTCTAGTTCCACACTCTTTGGGTCCTGTCACTGGATGTAACTAACGCCTTTATCCACTGTGCCAGGAGAGTGTAAGTTCAATACCGGGTTAAGGCAGTGGAGAACTTGGAGAGGGGAATTAACAGAAGATAGCTGATAACTAACATCCATTAAACATGGTACGTGGAACTAGAACATTCTACCCCAGTGAGCGAAATAAAGGGTTCAGTTCCACATTCCAATCACCTGAAGAAGGCTGGAGCGTGCAACGGCAGAAACGTTGTAATAATTATGGCAACAAAGATGAGGACAATAGTCCGAATAATCGAAATAATGTTCAATGTTTCCAGTCAGATATTTGTACAACTTATTTAGTGTTAAACACTTGCCTGATGTTTTTTTTCCGATAAGCAAACACTCAATTCTTCTTCCGTTGAGCGTAGACTTTCGCGCTTCTTATTTTTAGTGTTATTTAGGGCCCAGAAGCCTTATTCACATAAATAAGTAGTAGAAAATTGCACTAAAACTGATAAAGCTATTTTAGTTAATGTGGGATATTCCTTTTGGATTGTATCAGTGGGTACCATTGGATGTTTATTTTGAGCCCTCGATAACTAGGAATAATGGTCAATTCTTCTTCTTCGCATAATTTATGTCCAATATTAGAAGGAACATTTATGAAGTGGTTTCGAATCAAATCATACTTTTCTGTGACAATATTTCACAGCACACTTTAGGGGATCGCCCAGTTCACTAGAGGATTATCGGTTGAGAATCACTTCATTACTATAAAATCATCAGGAAGACGTTGCAAAAACACAAAATATTAATCTGTTTTTTGTTTTTGTAGCATCTTGTTGTATTGTGCAAAACTATCTTGATCGTTTCTTATCCCATATTCATTCCGTATTTTCTATATTAAATTGGCTATAAATACGGATAGCAGAAATGGTTATAAAGAAAAGGTCTGGAATCTTCGCTTCAAGACTATCAGAGAGATTATTAATTAACCCATTCTTTGAAGAGTCCATTAGAACTTCTTTTCTTCAGAGCTACTCTTGCCAAAATCAAATGAATTCAGTGGTACTTCCAGATTAATTTACAGTAGACGTTACAAAAGAATACCGTTTTTTTTTTCGAAATTCCTTTTTTTTTTAAAATAAAACCTTTGCGTTTGGAAGATAAGGATGCTTTGTGGCCCTTCGTCAAATTCTAAGATATGTCAGAATTTAATTTTCACAACTCCCTTCAGAATAAGAAAATAAGTAAAAAAATTATCGATCAGGAATATTATCTGAGAGTAAAGCGAGATAGACAGGAAGATGACAGAACTCAGAAAATATCTTGGGTATATCTTTTCAATTTGGCAATGTTCTTTTGAAACACTGGCTCTCGGGAGAAAATGAGAGCTCGTGTATTTTCTCAAGCTTGTGAATAGAGTAGAGAAACAGACCTCACTACATTTAAACACAGGATATTAGTTACTTTTATCTCGTCGCAACAATGAGAGATATTTGATACACGCTTAAGTTAATGTTAAGGGATTGTAGGTGAGTTTTTTGTTATATATTCAAGACAAAAGTCAATCGTTATCTATCTTACTTGAGTGGCTATCGATCCTTGATCTTTAATATCAAGAATATTCAGCAACATTTCATTTTAATTACCTTAGACGTTTTATTCTTAGTGTTGTGGTAAACCCTCCTAAAGTAGTATGAACTCTTCCTCCGCTCATAAAGACTAACTGCGTGACTTCCTAGGGGGTTCGTGAGCAGTCTCTGACTGTGTGCGACTTCTGTCGAACTCTCTGCTTTGACAGAGAGGAAGCCGGATGACGCTTTGCCGAAGGGCAATGTTTCGTCCGTGGAGGTAGACAGATGCCGAACCCGCCCATGCGGGTTCTGGGGGAATATTTTTGGCCGAGCCTGCAGGCTCGCAGGAGCCCACGTTAAGCTCGGCCTTGTGCCACATACATTCCTCGTGAGGGGACTGTTAAATATAGAGTCGTGAGCAGCCGAGACGCAGTCTCTGACTGTGTGCGACTTCTGTCGAACTTTCTGCTTCGGCATAGAGGAACCCGGACGAGGCTTTGCCGAAGTGCAATGTTTCGTCCGGGGTGGTAGATAGATCTCGAAACCGCTTATGCAGGTTCAAAGGGGATATTTTTGGCCGATCCTACGGGCTCAGAGAAACCAACGTTAAACTCGGCCTTGTTGCACATACATCCCTCGTGGGGGGGACTGTTAAATATAGAGTCGTGAGCAGCCGAGATGCAGTGTAACCTGACCGATCGGACGTACACTTGTAACTGCTTATTACTAATACTTTTGCTTTGTATATATCTATTATTTCAATACACTTATTCAACTTACCTTCGTCTTCCGTGTCTTTCTTTCTGGCCTCTAAACAGGTCAAAACATTTAGGATAATTGGTCATTCTTAATTGCCGGCATAACATCGTCCCATACGTATCTCTTTATTTATTTAATTATGTATTTGTGAATATCTAATTATATATATATATATATATATATATAAAACATTTAAAATAGATAAATTGGTTGATCTGTTTTTTTACGGATTATCAACATTTTGCTTGTTATTTAAAGCCAGAAAATTTTATTGTAATAATTATTGTGGAAGATAATGCATACTGACGTATATCGTACTTATTAACCCGTAGTTGTGGGGAGAAGAGGTGGATACATAGGTTTCTCAATTGTATTTGCTCGTAAGTGAATATAAATAATTCAACTAGAATTCGAACTCAGGTCTTCGATTTCAAGTTTCAAGCCATTATATATTACACCACACGCACATTCATGCTTACAGCGCCTACTATTCACAAGCGGTCAACCATCTAGTTACCGACTAGGCTCGACGTTGCTTAACTTCGGGGATCCTAGGAGGCCCGATGTTTCAACCTGATGTCGCCGTAAGCACAAGGCTATTTGCGCCTAAAAGAATATAAAGAACCCGACTGGAATTGAAACTCGGCTCTTCAATTATCAATTCCCAGTCGCAATCTATGACGAAACTCGCATATCCAACACCCGTAGACCACCTGGCATCCCTAAGTGGTCACCCATCTAGATAGTGATCAAACTTGACGTTGATTATATTCAGTGATCTTTTGGGAACTAATGTTTCAACGCGGTACGGCCGTAAACCATTTCAAATAGAATATAATTAACATTGGATAGTGGCAGGATCGCATGAACAAAATTATTTTAGTGCAAAAAGCAAAATAAAGCATAAAACTAATAAATCAATGACGAAATGATTTATGTGATATCGATACATAAAAACAATTCATCGTTGATGTCTTTCAAAAAAAGTCGATGAAAAGGAAAATATTTGTTGGACAAATAATGTCAATGTTGGAGACCAGCTACAAACAGAAATATGATAGGAAGATTTCATAATGAAATATTATCTCTGTTTTAATCTATAATTAAAAATATTTAAACAAAAATATACGAACACTTGTGAAATTTTTTTCCAAAATATACTTATTTGAAAGATCATATACATTGTGTCCATAAAGTTCGTGTGCACTTTTAAAAATTTATAACTTTATTTTTATTTGCGATAGAAATAATTTGTAAAAAGGATTAGAAAGAAGTAAATCTATATTTTTCAATGTTTTATTGAAATTTTATTTAAGTTTCCACAATGTCATCCATCATTAGAAATACAAAGTGTAATACGATTTTGCAGTTCACGGAAAACATTTGCCAACTGATTTACAGTAATACCTGAAACCACATTAGTTATTTTAGCTATACTTAAAACTAGGCACATTAAATATTATAACATTCTTTACAGATTATTTCTATCGCAAATACAAATAAAGTTATAATTTTCTTAAAGTGTACATGAACTCTATGGACACCCTGTATAATGAAGAATGGCTGAAAATTACACAGGCCGACTCTGAAGGAATTATGATAGGCCTTTAAAATATCACCTTCATGAATTTCATCTCTTCTTATTTGTAAATGCACTGCTTGTTTTTCATGTAAACTGATATCTGACTGTTGAACAACGACTTTAAAAGAAAATTGTAGCGATATCTCTTAAAAATTCGTAATCATGGTGCCATTAATTAACTCCAGAAAAATGGTTCATCCCCCGAAACCATTCATGTTCACATGAATACTACATTATGGAGTGACGTTCCAGCTTTATCAACAGCACAAAAGTAGGCATCTAACTTTAAGAGAAAAACATTGATGACATTTCCCACATATTGGTGGGTGACAGGCGGTTAACTATAAATCAAATAGCCAACGCTGTTAGCATATGCCGTGGGAGAGTTGAAGATATTCGGCATAATGAACTTGGTATGTCGATGGGTTCTGCTCTGAGGGATCCATGTCTTGGAGACCTGATCAAAAGCGTATGATGGCGTCATATCTGTTGTTGATAAGATTTTGACTAACAGTATACACAGTTGTGTTTGAACAGTCCAGTGTCAGATTGCCTGAAAAGACACAATGAAGTGATTAATAAGAAGAATTGAAATCAATGCAGCGCTATCAACACACATTCAGAATCAGCATATGACCATTTCAGACCATCCCCGTAAAATCAGTGTAAACTAATTTATCCACCTTTTCCAGCGTGTTTCAATTTTAAAATTATTCTCAATCTCTATCTATAAAAGACAGGATGTGTGTGTGTGTGTGTGTGTGTGTGTGTGTGTGTGTAACGAATGCACGGAGACAGTTTTCGACGTATTTGCACCAAAATTTACATGCGCATGCACCAAGTTAGCGGGAAGGCCAACACCTACTTTGCATTTCCCAACTCCCATCGATAGTGGAAATAATCGAGTTTTCAGGCTTCTACGGCAGTTTTTATGTAGTTTGTGGCCATTTTGTACTGGTCAGAGTGATAGCCTATAGCTGGCTGTCACGAATAGGCAGGAAGATTCTACTGGCCAGCGTGAGAGCCAACAGCTGACTGACACGAATGTTAACTAGCATGCTAACATGCAAAAAAAATAGATAGCTGCATTCGTCACAAGTGGGAAAAAATTAAATCTGCATGGCACTTTACTCCAATTGGCTCATTCGCTTGCTTAAACTCAACGTTGATTCTGATTCCGCAGAACTGGGTTGGGTGGGAAAAAGTATTTGTTGTTAACATTCTTTTTTCATTCGGATTTTCCAGTTACGAGTCCTTTTTTAAAGCTGATCGTTTTGTGTTCATTTTGTTTAGTTCTTTTTTCGTAACAGATTTAATGTTTAGTATAGAGCTTAGAAAACATTCGCAGTGCGAGATAGGCAAGAAGTAAGGCATGTAACAACATCAGCACGGCAAAGGGCACTCCTTTAAAGGCAAGGAAGGGCAAAAATATTTTAAGTCAAGTGATAGCGATTGCTGTATGAGTCGTACGATTTTTTGAATCAAGCACGGGCAACGCCGGGCCATGCTGCCATTACTTTCCTAATCAGAATTCTAATGAAGAATTTCTTGAAGTTCATTAGTCTTATAAAATCTTCAGTAAATAATTTGCTTCATGTCGTAGCATGCCTAAGGACGATAATATGTATGTACCCATTCACATAAATGCAGTAGTAAATACTGTATGTTGGTCGGCAATTGGAGATTCGTCTCCATCTTTGCTGGTCAAAATTTCCACCTCCGCGCAGAGAAGATCCCCAGATGATGCTATGTCGAAGGACAGAGACTAGTCTTGGGAAACAGCTACCCGAACCTGTTTTTTTACGGGGGTCAACGGGGAATTCTTTGCCGAATCTACTGGCTCGGATACTCCGCATTAAATTTGGCCTTGTGCCACATCTTACCTCGTGGGGTGGTTGGTAGATATCCTGCAGTTGGAGATTTGTCTCCAGCTGTGCTGGTCAGACTCTACGCCTCCGGGTAGAGAGGATCCTCAGACGAAGCTATGTCTTAGGGCAGAGTCTCGTCTTGGGAAACAATTACCCGACTCCGTTTTATACAGGGTCTACAGGGAATTTTTGCTGAGCCTACGGGTTCGGATACCCCATATTAAATTCGGCCTTGTGCTACATCTAACCGCGTGGGGCGACTGGTAGACATCCTGCATTTGGAGATTCATTGTGGTATTCACTTGACTCACTTCTAGCAGTTTACTTCTGGCGGATCTTATATGTGTTGTTCTTGTTCTAAGTATTAACGTTCATTACCAATCTTTGTTTGATTATTCTATTCAGAAACCTTTGCTAGGTTACAACATTTAGTAAATATGATCACTTGGTCTTATTCTTCTATCTGCCCTGTCCCTCTAGGACCTCGTTGATCATGGCTCTGCACAATCCCTTGTCCTTTTAACTGTAGCTTTTAGTAAATTGTGTTTTTCCGTAATCTCTCTTAACCTTTCTGCCATCCATTTGCAAAAGCTCGTTAGGTAGTTTAGGCTCTGTATTCCTCTGTCCGTCTTGCCGTCACTAAGGGAATGTTTTATTTTCCAAGGCCTTTTTTCCTCATTATGTACCCTAGAAATTCCAATTGTTTCTTACTGGTGTTAAGTATAAGTTTTCTTTTTTTTTGTTTCATTCTTGTATTCCTGATTTGCAACACATTTATATATTAAAATGTTTCGCAGTACATCTATATTCGAGAGTTACTCTGAAATAAGATATCTTCTTCATTTCCATGGATACTACCATAGATACAAGTAGCCCAATATCATCGTGGAATAGAGCAGATTTTACACTAGGAAATATCACATAGACCATCATCCACCGTCCCAGAAATGGAGTAGCACACCCCTCTAAGTTGCCACTGGTGAGACCCGTTAATCCGTGCCTAACTCTGCTCATATCCACCAGTTGATTATCGATTCATGACAAGGAATGTAATTTCTCTCACAGAGAGAAAACTTCGGCTTCGTGCGCATTTTCATCTCAGACCTGAATTTGTCATATTCTATTTGCAAAAATAGAAAAAATGATAATAAACCATTTACATTATTCGGACTATTGTCCTCATCTTTGTCGCCATATGTCTTAAAACGTTTCGGCCGTATGAGCTCTAGTAAAAATATGCAATGATAACAGCAAAAATTGCAATATCAGCACTGGTAAAAAAATGATTGCTGAAGACATTAGGTTTATCATACCCAGAAATTCATACACAGACGTCGTCAAGGACACATGGCAGAGTGGATAAAGTCGTTAGATAGATCCAGTGACAAAACTCAAAGGGTATGAGTTCAATACCCTTTTGAGGCACTGGAGAATTTGGTGAGGGGAATGAGCAGGAGATAATTGACAACTGACATCCATTAAACATGGCACGTGGAACTAAGAACAATCTACCCCAGTGAGCGAAATAAAGGGTTCAGTTCGACATTCCAACCACCTGAAGATGTCCTGAGCGTACAACAGCCGAAACGTTGTTATAATTATGGCGACAAAGATGAGGACAATAGTCCGAATAATGTAAATAGTCTACATAATACCTCATCTAAGAACTATAGACAGGTATGAATCCATCTTTGTTACCCTCTATGCTAATGGAATTAAATGACAGAGTAGACTGCCAATGTATCTAGCCTCATAGAATTTTACACGTAATCTTAAGTAATTAAAATTATACAATTAATATTAATATTATTCATGTAAGATTAAGTCATAATATTCATTATATTTCTTAGTTTCGTCAATCCTCATCTTTGCAGCTAAGACTGGATATACCACGTAAATAAAGACGAATCATCCACATTTCTTTCGTATTGCATTAGTAAGGAAGTAGTTCCTTTTTACAGTTCATTTTCAAGAACTGTTACTTTTTGAAACAATCTCCCAATAGTATGTTTTCCCAATCGCTACAGCCTTATCATCTTCTAGTCTAGGGCTAACTCTTAGCTTATTTACATTATTCGGACTGTTATCCACATCTTCTTTGCCATATTCACAACTTTTCGGTCTCTATATTTCTCAGATGACGTATTATGATTACTTACATTATTTACATTATTCAAACTGTCATCCTCATCTTCATTGCCATATTCACAACGTCCGGCCCTTGGATAAAGACGTTGGTTAGATCCAGTGACTATACCCAAACATCTGTCTATATATCTATATATGAGGCATTATGATTATTTGTATTAGTTACATTATTCGGACTATTATACTAATATTCGCAACGTTTCGACTGTTGTACACACCGGCCTTCTTCAGGTGATTGAAATTTCTAAATGAACCCTTTATTTCATTTACCGGGGTAGATCGTTCTGGTTCCAAGCGTCATACATCTTCCGGATGTCTCAGTTTTTTTTTTTAACTCAACTCTTCAAATTTTAGTTGTGGCTTGGTATTGATCTTACAACTCTCTGGGTCAAGTTTCTGGTTATTTGATAAAGACGTTGGTTAGATCTGAGAAGAGGGTCCTGGCGTCTCACAAATCTTTTAACCCTTTTCCACACAAACTCATTGGTTTTATGTTCCCAGTAGAACATGCCAAGGAGTTTTCTCATGCATTTGTCCTCAAACGCTTGGAAACTTTTTTCTGTTTCTGCCAACATTGTCACATCCATAAAGGAAAATAAAGGATTTGTGACGTCGGCACTTCGTTTGAATGCTGCTTCCGCTCCTCCATATTGTTGCCAATTTTGCCATCGCTTCCTTAGATGAGGCAATCCATATGCGGATTTGCGAGCTGCCGGTACTATCTCCAGACAAGATTGCTCCCAAGTATTCAAAACGGAACACTTCCTCCGGTGAACTCCCGTTCATGGTAATGTTAACAATGGCACAACCAAAAGCTTTGAAAATTGATAATCGATTAACCGGAAGCGCTCGGTACGAAAAATATTTTCGAAACTTTCTACACAGTAAGTCCTAAAATTATGATTTTAATCCAGAGAAAGGCTATAAAATTAACAAAATTGCTTTGTCACTCACAATAAATGCAACACGCACGCCAACACAGGGTATATATATATATATATATATATATATATATATATATATATATATATATATATATATATATATATATATATATATATATATATATATATATATATATACATATATATATATATATATATATATATATAATATATATATATATATATATATATATATATATATATATATATATATATATATATATATAATAACGACAAGCAAAATAAAATAATTTAACAGAAATAAATAAATAAATAACCAAATAAGCGACTTCCGGTTAAATAACCGCCAAAATAGAAAACTCACAATGCACCACTTAACCTTATATATGAATAGCCGAGAAAAATAACAGCACGCGTGGCTTGACGATTGTGCCTAGCATGAAACAGTCTGTCGCCTCTAGTGATGACTTCAATATTCACTTTTATATATATATATATATATATATATATATATATATATATATATATATATATATATATATATATATGTATTTACATACATATATATATATATATATATATATATATATATATATATATATATATATATATATATATATATGTATATGTGTGTGTGTGTCTTATTTTTTGCAATTTATGTGTGTATGTGTGCACGTGAACGCGTATTTAAATAATGAATTTTACCTTGGATTTGACATGCTCAGTTCCGATTAATTCAAGTCAATGCGAACAGAAAACTTTTTTCTCTTGCAAAGTCACGCCTCACAATTTGATATACGCATGCATCCTGAGAGCATATTCAATAACCTTCAAATTAGATTTATCAGCCGCAAGTGCTAATGACACGTAGCATAGCACGATTCGGTCATTTCAAGAGAGAACGGCCATTTTGAATGTCGAGAAGCGCACTCCTGATCGCCTTATAAGTCTCATAAATACAAATCTTCTCCGTTTGTTTCTTATTTTCTTTTGATTCTTTTCAATAATTCATAATTTTGGACGCGTTTCAGTTTATCTTTTCTTTCTTGTTTTCTTTTTTTTTTATTATTTTTGGTGGAGATTTTCCGAGAATCAATTTCACTTTTCCATGGTTTTAAAAATAAAAGCACTTTCCATCATTTCCAATCACCCTGTTAGCAGAAATTCTCTTTATTCAAATAAGAGAACTTTTTTATTCTTGTGAATTCAAATCATTTCAACCATTTCTTATCTTTTTTTTTCTTCTACTTCTTTGTTTATTTCTTTCTTAAGATTGCTGTAATTTTAGGGTTCCCCAGATTTTCTTCTCACGCGAATTAAATGCTTTTCTTTTTTCTTGTCCCCCTATACTTCTTCGTTTTTCTTCATCTACTTTTCTTTCTTTCTTTCATTCTTTCTTTAAATCACTGTAACGCTTTATGTTGTCATAGTTTTTATTCTAACACGATTTTAAAGCTTTTTCTTCTTGTCACCCTAATCCTATTTTTCTTGTCTTTCCCATTTTTCTTTCTTTTTTCTTCTTTTTCCTTTCTTCTTTCTTTCTTTATTCTTTCTTTTCTTTTTTTCTTTATTTTTTCTTTATATTTTTTTCACTAATTTCTTTTTCTTTCCTTCTTTTTCTTACTTTCTTTGTTTTTTTCTGACCTTCTGTTGTTATCTTTTTCTTTCTTTTTGCTTTATTCTTTTTCTATTCTTTCTTTTTGCTTTCCTTTTCCTTTTCTTTTTCGTTCTTTTTTCTTTTTCTTACTTTTTCTTTCTTTCCTTCTTTTTTCTGTTTTTCCTTCATTTTACTTTATTTTTTCTAGTTTCTCCCTTTTCTTTTCTTATCTTTTCTTTCTTTCCTTTTTCTTTCTTTTTTGTTTGACTTTTTCTTTCTTTTTCTTTCTGTTTCTTCTTTTTTCTTTCTTTTCTTTCTTTTCTTTCTTTCCTTTTTCTTTCTTTTTTGTTTGACTTTTTCTTTTTCTTCTTTTTTCTTTCTTTTTTCTCTTTTCTTTCTTTTTTTTTTTTTTTTTTCTTTGAATTTTTTTTTTCTTTCTTTTTTCTCTTTTCTTTCTTTTTGTTTGACTTTTTCTTTCTTTTTCTTTCTTTTTCTTTCTTTCCTTTTTTTTTCTTTTTTCTTTGACTTTTTTCTTTTTTTTCTTTCTTTTTGTTTGACTTTTTCTTTCTTTTGCTTTCTTTTTCTTTCTCTTTCCTTTTTTTTTCTTTTCTTTTTCTTTCTTTTTTTTTTTTTCTTTCTTTTTTGTTTGACTTTTCTTTCTGTTTCTTTTTTTCTTTCTTTTTTCTCTTTTTTTTTTTTCTTTTTTCTTTTTTTTTTGTTTTCTTTTCTTTTTTCTTTTTTTTTTCTTTTTTCTTTTTTTTTTTTTTCTTTCTTTTCTTTCCTTTTTTTCTTTTCTTTCTTTTTTTTCTTTTTCTTTCTTTTTCTTTCTTTTTTTTTTCTTTTTACTTTCTTTTTTTTTTTTTTTTTTTTTTTTTTTTTTCCTTTCTTTCCTTTTTATTTCTTTTTTTTCTTTTCTTTCTTTTCTTCTTTTTTTCTTTTTCTCTTTTCTTTCTTTCATTTTTCTTTCTTTTTTGTTTGACTTTTTCTTTTTCTTTCTTTTTTCTCTTTTCTTTCTTTCCTTTTTCCTTCTTTTTTGTTTGATTTTTTCTTTTCTTTTTTTTTTTTTTTTCTTTCTTTCCTTTTCCTTCTTTTTTTTTCTTTTTTCTTTCATTTCTTTTTTCTCATTTCTTTCTTTCCTTTTTCCTTCTTTTTTGTTTGATTTTTTATTTCTTTTTTCTTTCTTTTTTCTCATTTCTTTCTTTCCTTTTTCCTTCTTTTTTGTGTGACTTTTTCTTTCTTTTTTCTCTTTTCTCTCTTTCCTTTTTCTTTCTTTCTTTTTCTTTCTTTCTTTTATGCATACAAATATTTTCTATTCCTTTCTGTCTTTCATCCCCTCCGTTGTGTGCCTTTAAAGGCGTTTTTCTCTTTTTCTCAAGTTTCATTTTTTTTTTTACTTCAGTATTTTTTCTTCTTCAATACCTTCCTTGTTTTTCTCCTTAAGTGCTTACACTTTTTCGACATGTTGCAAAAGCATCTCAAGAATTTCACCGTGAAACAGATTACTTCCTCTAAAATAGTTTCTATATTATGCATAGAAAAACAGATACTACACATTGATCCTACATTTACTCTCCCTCGCGACGATAGCTGAATGTGATACAATTTTAATTATAGTTTTCTCTGATGTGAAATTCTATTGCTTATAACTTCGTGTGAACGCGAACTTAAAAGCCAAGGGTTAACAACAGAAATATAATAGCATGATGTACATGCAAAATACGGCTAAAAATAATGGAAGCCTTATTAATAAAAACAAAAAAAATCACTCAATAAAATCAACTATGAACACGGACACAATATATTGATCATGTTTTGAAAATAAATCATTGTATAAATACATACATGCAACAAACTATTTCTTATTTAACAGTTAAAACATTTCATCTTTGAAAATGGCTAAATGTATAGCCGAAAGCGCTCGGATAAAAAGAACATTCGGTCAGTTTTTATGTAATTTATCATCCGAAAAGAAAAAAAAGTTATTAGAACGAAATTGTATAAAAAACTAAATCAAAGCACCTTGTCTGTAGTATTTAATGAAAAAATATATATATATATATATATATATATATATATATATATATATATATATATATATATATATATATATATATATATTTAGTTTATTCAAATTTAAGTAATCCGTATGGGTAGACCTGAGGAGGATGATATCCAGAGAGCTCAATGTAAAATTCAGAGCAGATATGTTTGAATAAAAAGACAGACCACGTTAAGATTCCATGTTAATAAGCTATTTCACCATAACCCCTTTAACAGGGTTCTGGATCATCAGACTTTACTTCAAAAAGCTGAAATGAAAAATGGAATCTTACATGGAATCTTAACGTGTCTTTTATTCAAATATATATATATATATATATATATATATATATATATATATATATATATATATATATATATATAATTAAACGAAATATGGTATGGTTAATGTGTAATTCTTTCAATGTGTATATTTAATAGGCCTGTTAATTAAATTTGACGAACAAAATATAACAAAAGCATAACAATATTGGCAATAAGATTTATGATATTTAAAACATACTAGCAGACTATCGCTTCGCAAAGTAAAATATATTCACTACTTGAAATCTTTGAAATCAAAATTTTAAGTGAACATTTCATTCATAAATTGGATTGCTTATTCCACTCTCTGGAGGATATTTCACCCATTAACACTGTATCTATAATAAAATGATGAAGAAGCTTACACAGGGTTAGAATCCTCAGGATCTCAGGCATACTTTAAAACTTTTCTATGAGTTGGCCAATGTCTGAAAAAATGGTAAAAGAGGAGGAGTACATGTACTAGACATGTTCGTAATTGCGGTCTCTGTAACACTGGTCTGAAGTGCTGTCATCTTGAAAGCTATAATTCTTCCAAAATCTACCACGCTACACCGACCGACTTCCATATTTATCTTTCGACCATATTGTTCGTAAATTTGATAGATCTATATGTATATAAACATCATTTCACTCACTTTAATCTGTAGTGTTTCGGAACTCCGAAAACAGCCATTGAAAAGATATCCTCCTCTTTTTCGTTAGCATTGCCAATGTGATTGCTCTTGATATAAAATTGCTAATGTAGAGAAAAATGGTGATGAGAGAGTCGGGTGTCAAAAAGTGCAGTACGGTGCTCGACGGCGGCCAGCTATTTTTTCTTCTTCTCCGGTCGCCTCAAGGAAATGGATTGCGTGGTTCCCTTTTTCAGCCGTTACACTGGGCAGTTGTGAAACAGACACCAGCTCAGCCGCGCCTACTTCGACTTCCTCTTTGTCCGTCTGTCAATCCGTACGTCCCGCTCTATTGCACGCAGTCCGCCGAATGATTTTGCTTCCCCCGTGCTGTTAGCACCCCGCTTTTTATGCTATTCCAAGACGGCCAAAATTTGCATGTGTGCAAATATCGTCTTGTTTTGGACGAGATAGGCGCACATAAATTGCATCTTCAATAGTGGCCATATTTCTTTTTGTCATCACTTTGCAGGCAAGACACGTTCGCGCTTCTGAGGTAAGTCATGTCTTTCGTCACAGCTAACATTCTATAATTTCAAACCAAGCACTCTTTATCCCACAGATGAAACAGTGGTAGCCTTTCACAACTCTGTCGCTATTATTATGACAGATTTCCGGAAGAGTTATATACCTTAGTCCTACTAGCACAGTGGCCAACCATCTACATTCCTTTCATATTCCTTTATAAGGAGCATATACTACTCAGACGGCTTCATCCAAATAACTGTGCTTTGTGGGGAAAAAAAACTCCCGGAGTGTAGCTTCGCTGGCAACTGCAATCTTACTTTCGATCCCATAAAAGTTTTCTCTGTGCCACTGAGGTGAAAATAAGATGATGATTATTTGCATCTTTTACCTACTGATTAATGTCCTCATCTTTGTTTTATTTACCACAATGTTTCGGCCATCTTCATATGCTAGATATTATAAAAGAAAGAATGCGAAACGATAGAAAGTTTTCGGTAACGAAAGCGGCGGTAAGAAGACTGATGAGGTGGCGAAGGAGGTCAAGCGTGACATCAGCTGTAATGGTTGATCCGATTTCTAAGTTCAAAGTTATCTCGTGGATTAAAGCGTTGGCTCGTGAATTTGTTGGCATTGTAGTTGCGAGTTCAAGTTCTGGACTTGGTTGTACAGATCAAATCCAGTGGAAACGAGGCGAACACCGAAAAGAACGAGACAAGCCATCTCCAAACATGGATAGTGGAGCGCAAATTATACAACCCAATAGATTAAACAAATGGTTCATTTCGAAATTTCCCGAATTTTATCTGGATTGACAGATACCTGAACACACTGGAGGTTACAATGGGCGAACGTTTGCGATAAGATGAGGATATTAGTCATTAATGCCATTAATCCTCAGAAATTCATATGGAAAAAACAGTTGAAGTATTATTATTATTTTTTTTTTTCTTATTTGAGTCAATATTTGAATTAATATTATGATCTTTATCATGAAAAATCTTATTTTCTCTCTATTCCCTAGGCTACTCGGAGACAACAATTTCATATTTCCATATGTTATTTTAGTTGTATTAATTCCATCAGCAATAATAATCAAGTGTTTAAAAAATGATAACAATAAAAAAGACGAAATAGAATACACTGTCCTTATTAATCGTCTCTC
>CAHIKZ030000966.1:647500-667500 GCA_903632075.3 Acanthosepion pharaonis
AACAGCTAAGCATATCCTCAAAAATTACAACAAAACAGCAAAATCAAAATTACGACGAACGAACATTATCTATGTGTTCAAATACCCCCTTATATATATATATATATATATATATATATATATATATATATGAATGCGAATTTCAGTGTGTCACTGTGTCGCACATTTTCAACTTTACTCCGTAACCCAACATATTAAACCATTTTTGGAGTCAGGCAGAATCCGTGAGCAAATAAAAAACAGTCCGGACCTGTAATTCTGAAATTTTGGATTAATTCTCAATTTATCATTATTGCAATTGCTTTCGACAATTTTGTACGTGATTTTTTGGCAAGGGATTTTTTTTTACAATAACAATTTTTGTTACCTCTTTTCTGAAAGTTAAATGAGGGAAAATGGGTAAACCATTGTTTTTTAGTTCTCCTTAAAAATCATTTAATCACCGGTTACTTACCATCGTCTGAAGAAGTACAGTCATAGTATTGAAACATGGAAGCTTTTGTGTAGCGATTTCAAAATGTTTTTATTATAATCTCTTATAATAATAATAATAATAATATATTGCTTTACTTTGTATTGAGCAGATTTTACAAGTAAATGCTACGAACAGAGCATTTTTACTCCATCTGTTCTTTCTCTATATATATATATATATATATATATATATATATTTCTGTATGAGTGTACCAAACTCTTTTTTTCATATCTGCGATATTTTTCCCGTCCCAAATAGTAAGTGATTCGCCCATACGCAAGCATTTGATGTCTGATCATTTTAGCATCTGTCTATATTTCTGAGATGGGGCATTATATACATTATTTACATTATTTGGATATTGTCCTCATCTTTGTCGCCATGTTTATCACAATGTTTTCGGCCGTTGTACGCTCCGGCCTTCTTCAGGTGGTTGGAATGTTGAACTGAACCTTTTATTTTAAAAATGGCATGTGGAACTAGAACAGTCTACCCCAGTGATCAAAATAAAGGGTTCAGTTCGACATTCCAACCACCTGAACAATGCCGAAGCGTACAACGGCCGAAACGTTGTGATAAACATGGCGAAAATGATGAGGATAATAGTCCGAATAATGTAAATAGTTTGGTCATTTTGTCAGATATTGGCAAGTGGCTCAGTTTACGAATTCGTCAGCAACCACTTGGGATTTGTTTGTTTATTTGTTGTTGTTTTTTTGTTTTGTTTTTTTGTTTTTTTTTTTTTGTTTTTTTTTTTTTTGTTGTTTTTTTTTTTTTTTGTGTGTGTGTGTGTGTGTGTGTGTGTGTGTGTGTGCGTAATCTGGCAAGTAGCTGAAATACTTTCGTTTTTTTTTGTTTTGTTTTTTTTTTTTAACTAGGAGGCCTGCGGTCGGTGTTCGAATTTAAAGACAGGTTAAAATTCGGAATGTTTCTATCAGAACGGGAGAAGATGGTTAACGGTTTAGCTTCAAGAATGTGCTGCCGACATAACTAGACATTTAAATTATTTAGGTCATAAGAAAAACTGAATTACCCTTTGATCTTAGTTTGTGCTATTCCGAGAAATTATATAATTTGGAGACAATCAGTAACCAACGATTTATTTTCCCTTCCTCTCTTCTTTGACTGGTTTTAAACAAATGCATTTGGGTGGTTTCTGTCGAAAATGCTTTTGAAACGACGTATTTCGAGTCTGAAATGTTATAATAAATTTATGGAATAAATATGAAATAAACAATAATATCAACATTTGCCTGTATGTAAATTCTTATGAAACACCAAGATGACAGTTCTGTTTTTTTTTTTTCTTTTTTCCCCTTTACTTGACAAATTCTTTTTTTTTTCTTTCAATTTATTTCTCACTTTGATTCTTACTTTACATTTTCTTTTTGTCTTATCTCTTTACCTAAAAATTTTTTTTTTTTTTTGCTGTTCATTTTTTTTTCTTTGTTTCTATCTTTGTATCATTTACTCTTTCTTTGTTTCTA
Organism: Acanthosepion pharaonis; assembly: GCA_903632075.3. Lineage (NCBI taxonomy): Eukaryota > Metazoa > Mollusca > Cephalopoda > Sepiida > Sepiidae > Acanthosepion > Acanthosepion pharaonis. Next base: position 649,463 of record CAHIKZ030000966.1, read on the forward strand.
TTTTTCGTTTATTCTGTTTTGTTGTTTCTTTTTTTTCTTTCTTTTTTTTGGCAATTTCCTTCGTTGTTTCTTTCTTTGTAATTTGTTTTCATTCATTCTTACAATTCTTATTTTTATTTCGTTTTTGGCTTTGTTTTTTTTATCTTTGTTTTATTTTTTTTCAATTATGTTATTTCTTTCAATTGCATTTTTTTTCCATTTTTCATTCCATTCTCTTTTTCATTATTCCTTTCTTTCATTCAGTTTTTTCTACTGTATTCTCCCGCTCCCCTTAATCATTCTTTCGTTCTTTCTTTCATTTGAATTCTCTCTCTTTCATTCACACTTTTCTATTGCTTTTCATTTTCGTTCTTTTTTTTTACTTTCTTTTATTCATTCTATTTCATACTCTCATTCATTAAACTTTTTCTATTGATTTCTTCCTTTCTTTTAATAATTCTGTTTTTCTTTCAGTTGAATATTCTCTTTATGTTTCATTCAATTTTATCTATTCCGTTTTTTCCTTTCTCTTAAACTGTTTCCTTCCTTCCTTCCTTCCTTCCTTGCTTCCTTCCTCCCCTCTTTTCCTTCCTTCGTTCTTTGTTTGTTTGTTTGTTTGTTTGTTTGTTTCTTTCTTTCTTTCTTTCTCTACCATTATTTCTTTCTTTCTTTCCTTACCATTCTTTCTTTTTTCATTTTTATATTTTTTTATTTCTTTTTTTTTTCTCATTCTTTCTTTAATTTCTTTTTCTATTCCTTATTTCTTCCTTTCTTTTAATAATTCTTTACCATTATTTCTTTTTTTCTTTCAGGCTTTTGAATATTCTCTTTATGTTTCTTATCAGTTTTTTCTTTTATCTATTCCTTTTTTCCTTTCTCTTAAGTCTTTCTTTTTCTTTTTCTTCCTTCTTTCCTTCCTTTATTTTCTTTCTTCCTTTCCTTTCTTCCTTCCTTCTTTTCATCCCCTCTTTTCCTTCCTTCGTTCTTTGTTTGTTTTTTCTTTCTTTTTTTTTGTTTGTTTCTTTCTTTCTTTCTTTCTTTCTTTCTTTCTCTACCATTATTTCTTTCTTTCTTTCCTTACCATTCTTTCTTCCTTTCCTTACCAGTCTTTCCTTATCAGTTTTTCTTTCTTTCTTTTTTTCTTTCTTTCTTTCTTTCTTTACCATTATTTCTTTCTTCCTTTCCTTATCAGTCTTTCCTTATCAGTCTTTTTTCTTTTTTCTTTCTTTTTTTTTTCTTTCTTTCTTTACCATTATTTCTTTCTTCCTTTCCTTATTCTTTCATTTTCTTCCTTTTTCTTTTAGTCTTTCTTTCTTTCTTTACCAGTCTTTCCTTATCAGTTTTTCTTTCTTTCTTTCTTTCTTTCTTTCTTTCTTTCTTTCCTTTCTTACCATTCTTTCTTCCTTTCCTTACCAGTCTTTTCTTATCAGTCTTTTCTTTCTTTCTTTCTTTACCATTATTTCTTTCTTCCTTTCCTTACCATTCTTTCATCCTTTCCTTACCAGGCTTTCATTACCAGTCTTTCCTTACCAGTCTTTCTTTCTTTCTTTACCAGTCTTTCCTTATCAGTTTTTCTTTCTTTCTTTCTTTCTTTCTTTCTTTTTTTCTTTCTTTCTTTCTTTACCATTTCTTTCTTTTCTTCTTTTTCATTCTTTCATCCTTTTTACCAGGCTTTTTAAGTCTTTTTACCAGTCTTTCTTTCTTTCTTTTCTTCTCTTTTGTTTTAATTTTCCGCTATTAATTACTTAATTTTATTTCGATGCGCTCAAAGACTTCAAACAACGTTGTCCGTATTTGTATGCTTACCGCCATAATTTGAAAATAATTTAATAACTTTGGATAATGACAATTAAAACGAAGCCTCAATCAATATTTGTTTCCTCAAACGATAACGCAATTTGAAAGTATCAGTTCTGCATAAGTATTTGTGCAAAATGAAAATAAAAATGCAATTTTCCCAATGTTGAAACAATACAAAAATTATATTCTATCTCAATGTTATATGTACTTTTTAACTTATATAATTTAACATTTTTGGTTTTACAACGTAACTCTCGGCATTCGTAATTTTAAATTAATTTTATCACTGCCAGATATTTTTATAACCAAATATAATCAGAACGTACTCTTTGGATTGATGGTAAGTTTTAATCCACGAAAATAAATTAAATGTTGACTAGGAAATCCAAGCATATATAAAATAGACAATCAGCGCATTCATCAACTATTTCCAACTTAAACAGAGGCTGATGTTCAAGACAAGACTAAAAGCCGGATTTAAATAGTGCAGTACTTGATTTCCTTTCATCTTCAAGATTTAAGGAAAGCCTAATCCCTGATAAAAAACCTGTATTAACACCTTCCGTGTTAATACAGGTTTTTCTTACAATACAGTGTGTGATCGCGTTATCTGTGTAATATTCGTATATGCACTACGCATTAAAAACATTTCACCACCATGGGGTGTCCAGTAAATATGGGATCAATGTGTAGTATCTGTTCCCTCTTCCTCTTCAAGTTGTAAGTGAAGCCTGGTCTCGAGGATTCCAACTTTGCGGTAACGGATAGGTGTGGTGCGTCATCCAGCCAGTTTCCATATAAAGAGTGGTGAGTGAAGCAGTCAGCCAGGAAGAGATCAGCAGTGAATAAATCAGCAGACTGTGATCGTCGGGCAGTGAGTCTGAGGGTTCTTTTTCCTTGACCGGAAGTTAGTAATATATCAGGAGTTCACCTTCTCGAAGTCGAAGGAAGACCTCGCTGATTAAGTGAGAAATCGTATTGTTCGCTATTTCCCAAACAGTGTCTTGAAAAGAATTTGTCGTTATTCTTTGTTGAATTCGATCACGGCCTGTGATACAAACCTGTGAATATAGCGAGCTGGATGTATGCGCATACAACCGATCTTGGATGTCATCACAGCTTGTGCAATGACATGAAGAAAAGCATCGTCACACTGCCTTTTGGAACCAACTCCCAAGAACCTGTTTCTCCGAGCACTACAAATTTAACCTGTTCAAGTCCGTTATCGTCCACATATATCCGTTATGCCTCTTGCTCTGTAACTTAGAACACTACAATCACGCTCTTATTATGATCATTCCTTATCATAATATATAAACCAGGCGTTTCAGCAGTCAAGAATTCAGTAATGGTTTTGCTTTTTTCAGGATGCATTCAGAATTAATTTAAAAATTATGGTAAATTTGGATATAAAGCGGGATTTTTTTTTATTGATACTGGCGTCAGGAACTCGAAATGTTTTATTCTGTGTTTATGTTCACGCGTTTTTGGCCTAGCGACAGTAAACTGTGCGTCTATCACATTCTATCTTCGTAGTATGAGGAGATGTCGTAAATACATAATCAATGGAATATCTGTAAGCAGGATGAAAAGACTGTGGATGTCTTATGAAATTAATTTACATTTTTGACAGTAGTGTTCATTCTGTACAAGGCTCTGGTGGCACTCGAGGCAGAGGATTCCAGAGAAAGAAGTACAGCTTATGCGGATATGTGCGGGAGATAACGGTTAACGGTTGGAAAGATTATAGTGATCGGGGAATCATTCTCTCTGGATCCACTTCCGCAGAGTAGTTGTTCCCGAGAAGTGGGACTTATATTTCCCCAATGGAATACAAAGGAAATGAGGATGGTTTGCTACAAGGTGTGTGGCATGGCGGGTCTTAGCCGTCAAGGTTGGGACTGGGGAATCTAAGGAGAGTAGTTCGCCTGAACACACACCATGGAAATAGCGATAGAACAGTGAGAATCTTGTGACGTCTCGTCTTTGAGAAAGGACTTGCAGAGTGGAAAATAATTCGTGGCCTACAAAGAAGTAAAAACGCTTTTGGATTCTATCGGGTGTGGAAAGTGAAGACCGGGAAGTTCCCGCCCATACATGGTAGCAGTCGTTTATTTCGACCCGATTTGGCTTTTGCAAAAGCAGAGAATAACACGAGGGATGTACTCCCTGGGGCGGTAATGGAAACCGAGCCTTTGCCCGGGATCATAAGTGATGGGTTGTATATACGAGTTCCACTTGAATGGATTGAGTTTAAATCCCAATAGGCGGTAAAGCCACAGGCCCTCCCCGAGGAAACATCCATTCATCACGATTGGTGAAGTTCTGTGTCCGATTGGTGATGGTAGAAATATAATAGTTTGGCATTGAATGTGAACAGCCATTTCCCCCCCCCCCCCACTGTATTGCTGGAGTCAAGTCTGAGCTCAGCTGCCAAGGTCTGGTCATCGTGTGTTTTGGAGTTGCATAAGGTTGTATCATCAGCATAGCTATTCACTTACGCGTAAAAACCCTTGGGAAAGTAATGAATCCATCTCTGCATAGACTCAAGAGTCTATCTCTCCTCCTCACATATTTGGGTTGAATAGCAGGGCAGACTGGGTTCTATAGCCTTGGTTGGCAACCAGGTTACCACAGATCTGCGGGAAAATCTTTGATCTTGTCAGTAATGTATCAAAAGAGACATGATGAGCTATTACATAAGGTAACTAACTAACTGCCAGATTGAAAAATAAACTGAAGGTGATCATATTGAAAAAAAAATTAACGTAGTGTAATGGTTAGCGAGTTTCTTTCGTTAGATCGATTACGAGTGAGTTCAAAACTCTTTCGGTCTTGTGTCAAAGCTACTGGATAAGACGATAGACTACATCCGCGTCCTAGATGACAATAAACTACATCCGTCAGCAAGGCCTCGCTGTTCAGGAGGTTTTGACGAGCGTGGAACCAGCTTTTAACTGCTGATGTTCCTAGGTTAACCCTGACCCGGAGCGTTGGCAACTGTTATAGTCCCAGCTATGGGCAAACAGTTAACTCCAAACTGGGGTCAAAACGTGTAAAAATAGGTTTTGTTAACAGCAATATATTTTTGTAAAAAATTAATACCAGTAATAGATTTTTGAAGAATAAATTATTATCAGCAGTATATTTTGAAAAGAAAGAATTACCAGCAATACTTTTTTCTTGAAAAAATTTACCAGCAATAGATTTTTGGAAAAAAAAATATTACCAGCAATAAAAATCTTGTCGGCATTAAATAACTCATTCAGGTTGATATACCGTAAAACAAACCAAACGAAACCAATATAAACTGAGATAGATAGATAGATAGATAGATAGATAGATAGATAGATAGATAGATAGATAAAAAATATGATTAGAGTGTTCCCGGCGTTCTTTAATTTATACATTTATTTCAACGTGTTACCTGATGTAGATTGTCTGGTACTTGAAAAGACTTATCCTAGAATTATATCATTTATAGCATCACAAATACGCCTGTCTCTCGACAGAACGTGTCTCTCTTTAAAAATGTATTGCCATCTTTACGTCAGCAATTTTCTTGGATTTTTTTCTTGAGTTTAATCGTAATTTTACTTACTTATGGCCTAATTGCTTTCTCTTATTACCAGTGTTTTCAACCAATAACCATATATTAGCCATATATAATTTCTTAATGAATCTATGAGTTGGTAACTAAAGTTTCTATTCCTGTCTACCATTTTTCTACAGGTGACTTAGCTAATCGTTACTAGTAGTAAGGTTGATTTCTACCTGGAACCCCCAAAATGCTGCTTGTTCCAGACTTAGCTATGTTTATTAATTTAAGATTACTGTTCTTTTTCAGTGATGGGTTTGCTTATTTGATTTATTCAATTTTTTCTTTCTTTGTTTTTTTTCTCTCTTTATCTTTTTTTTTCTTTCTTTTTTCTGTCTTTCTTTTCTCTAACTTTCTTTTTTCTTTTCTATACACGATGTTTTATATTTTTTTCTTTTTCACTATTCTGTTTTTTTTCCTTTTTTATTCTTTCGTGACAACGGAAATTTTACTTCCCTCTTTTCTATCGATTCAATTTTATTTTTGTTCTTATTTTCTTTATATTATCCACACTATTTCTTTTTTTTTTCTTTTTAATCCGTTATTTTCTTTTTCTTTATTTGTTTGTTTGTTTCTTTCTTTCTTTTCTTTCTTTTCTTTCTTTCTTTTCTTTCTTTCTTTCTTTCTTTCTTTATTTCTCTCTCTTTCTTTCATTATTTCTATCTTTATTTCTTTTTTCTTTCTTTTTTCTTTCTTTCTTTCTTTCTTTCTCTTTCTTTCATTATTTCTCGATTTCTTTCTTTATTTATTTCTTTTTTCTTTCTTTTTCCTTTCTTTCTTTCTCATTTATAATTCTTCACATATGCTTACATATGACATCTTTCTTTTTTAGTTGCACATTCTTTTTTCTTCATATGCTTTCTTTTTTCCTTTTTCCTGTTCACTCTTTCTCTAGACGAAAAATTCATATTCTTTCTTTATTTGCTTTTCCGAAATAATTTTTCCTTCTTTTTCCTATTTATTTCTTCTTCTTTCTTTATTTTTCTTTCTTTCATTCTTTATTTATTTATTTTCTTTCATTCTTTCTTTCTTTATTTATTTATTTTATTTTCTTTCTTTCTTTCTTTCTTTCTTTCTTTCTTTCTTTCTTTAAACACTGTACTGAACATTTTCATCCTTTTCTTCCTTTTCTTTTCTTCATTTTTACTTTCATTTTCTTCATTCAAAACACAATCTGTTCAGATTCTTTCTTTCTTTTCTTTCAAATGGACCATATTGCTTTGATGTTTTCTTTTCTTTTTTTTTTTTTTTTTTTTGACCAAACATTTGTCTTTCGGAAAAATAGAGAGAAAGAATATCTCTTTTTTGATTCCATTTTTCCTCTTCTTTGTAGTTTGCCTTTACCTTCTCTCTCCGAATCCCCGTTCTACTAGCTTTTCAAACAAGATCGATAACTAAGTTATTCACTGCTTTCCTCTGAACCTTTTGCTGTCTATATATGTCTTATGTGTGTTAAAATTTCTAAGTCCTTTTTCCTCATTATGTGCTCTAGAATTTTCAACTGTTTCTTTCCAATGTTCCATATAAGTGTCCGTTTATTTTTTGCATTGTCTCTAAAACTTCAACGTCACTCACATGTTCAGTCTATAGTTTTCTCCGCATCCTTCTGTAGAACTTCATTTCTATTGACAGTGCTCTCTTCTTCACCTGTGATCAGATTGTGCAGCATTCGCTGGACCGATAATATATAACACTTCAGTACACTTTACTTTGTTTCTGATTTTTTTTTCTGTTTCTTTATATAGAGTAGCCATTGAATAACTGAAGGGTTTAAAGCCATAATTTGTTCTTTTTTCAATTTTTTTATTTACTTTTTTTGCAAGTTATAGAGCATCCCTTAGAGATGAAAATGGCTACGTATGATGTCCAAGAACGAGTAAAACTCCTTCATTTTTTTTTTTCCGGTGAAATACCAATTTTTCAAAGTCAGAGAAAACAAAAACGGTTTTATTGCCTGTGTATTAGTATACTAGCAATAACATGATTCGGAATCTAATTACCCGGTTTGAAAGAAATGGAGCAGCCGGACAAAGGTCCTAACCGCAACGTGCGCTATTATTTATTTTATGTCATTAAAGTTGATTTATTATCATTAAAGTTTAGTTAAAAGGGGATAACTGAGATATCCGGAATAGGCTTGGCACGTGGAACTAGAACAATCTACCCCTATGGACGAAATAAAAGGTTTAACTTCCAAATTCCAATAACCTGAAGATGTCCGGAGTTTACAACGGTCGAAACCCCGTGAATATGATAACAGTCCGAAGAATGTAAATAATTACAATATCTTAGATATATAGTGGAGCAAGAAGCCGGACGAGAGTTCTGCAAGCGAGAAGTGCGATAGAAACAACTGTTAGCATAGAACTTACAATTACATCTGTCAAATTCATCTTTCAAAGTGGCACAAATAAATTATGTTAAGGCAGTTGGAAAGTGATGATAGCCGAGGTGACAGGTCAGGTCTTATAACATTACAGATTCTTTGGACTTTATCAAGAATATGTGGCAACACTAGGCAAATCGTAGACGAATGGTATATTTATAAATATGTAAAATAAATTCTGTCGAAAAAAACTTATGTAGCAAAACACCGTGAACAGAATTTACTAGCAGTAGACCGACCAATTGATAATATATAATCTTTCCACTCGCATATCAGCGGACAATGGTAGGCCGTGAAGTTGCATGAATCTGGAAGATTAGCTTGAGACAAGCAAAAATAGATCTGCCAGCCGATGAAAAGAGAGCAGTTTCGTTTTTGAGGCGTTAAAATGGACAAGCCATTTCTTTCCTCAGTTAGCGGCAGGATGCAGGTCTTTGTTGAAATCAGCTGCCAATTTGAACGCATCGAATCTATCAGACTTACGATTAAGAGAAAAATAAATAGTTGTGTTATCAGCATAGATATCGAGTTGAGAACCTATCACATCATGAATGCCGTCGAAGAATATCAAGAACAATTGGTTGCAAGGATAGAGTCCTAGGGAACGCCTGCAAGGAAGAGTGGTCATTCAAGTCAACATTCCTTTCTCGATTTGATGAGAAAGGCTGAATCGGTTTAAATGAAACATCAAATGCAATTTAAATGCATGTTTACAAATATTCCAAGTAACGACGAAGTAAAAAAAGTGAGTTCATTTTCTAGGGCATTCAATGCACACACACACACACACACACATATATATATATATATATATATATATATATATATATATATATATATATATATATATATATATGTAATTTTGGTCTGATGAGGCAAGTATTAAAAACTTACCTGCTGAAACAAAGTCATTATCGGATTTTTCGAGAGGCGCTAAGTTTTTTTTTTCTTTTCACACACACACACACACACACACACACACATACACATATACATATACATATATATATATATATATATATATATATATATATATATATATATATATATATATATGTAATTTTGGTCTGATGAGGCAAGTATTAAAACTTACCTGCCAAAACAAAGTCATTACTGGATTTTTCGAGAGGTGCTAAGTTTTTTCTTTTCACACACACACACACACACACACACACACACACACACACACACATATATATATATATATATATATGGAGAAATATACTCTTAAAAGTGTGCTATATTTATGGTATAAAGTGCTCAATATCAGAGATAGAGCGTGTGTAAATATAAAAGTGAACATTTAAATCAACCCTTAAAGGCGACAGACTGTATCATGCTAGATGCTATGGCCTGACGATTGCGTCTAGCATAAAACAGCCTGTCGCCTCTAAGCGTTGACTTCAATGTACACTTTAATATATATTAAATTACGATAAACGTGCAATCAATTTACAAATACATGAATTATTCACACAAAAACTAATACAAAGGTTAATGATTTAAATGGCGAGACATCCATCATCGCAAACAATTCAAATAATATACAAAAACCTCCGAATCCGTTAAATAATCCGTGTGAATAATTCATGTATTTGTAAATTGATTGCACGTTTATCGTAATTTAAATAACTGATCCAAGTGCGACTTTTGGATAATAAGTGCGACATTACTGTAATTATTGAACAATATAGTTCATGCCACTTTGACAGAAAAATTTACCAGTAAAAAATTTGTTCATCACCATATTTTATATGAACGCACAACCTTTAAAAATTTAAAACCAAACTCAGCGTTGCTTCTGCGCGCTCCAAAACAATAACTCATTTTCAATAGCATTTTCAGATACAACAATACATATATTTTCGTTGTCCTCTTATTACTAAGAGAAAAACAAGAACAACATCTATTCTATACCTGAAGATGTCTGTAGGAACAGACGAAAGCTTGTAGTAAAATAAGAACTAATACGGCAGAAATTTATATAAACAAGAATCATTTTTCATTCATAACGGATTCGGAGGTTATTGTATATTATTTGAATTGTTTGCGATGATGGATGTCTCGCCATTTAAATCATTAACCTTTGCATTAGTTTTTTTGTGAATAATTCATGTATATATATATATATATATATATATATATATATATATATATATATATATATATATACTGTATTGGAGCAGCAGGTAATTATTTAAACATATATTGTTAAATAGAATAGACAATGAATGTCTATTATGTCTGATTATAAGCCGTTCTATAATTCGTATATTTGCTTTAATTTCAGGTGAAAATAAAGAAAAACTTCTACATTTGGATATATTTTTTATTAAGTTGTTCCTTGATCTAAACTTTCGACTCCCATCATCCATCTTCAGAGTGGTTATACGAACATTTTAAGAAAATATTCCCCGTCGAAGATAATATTTGGTTTTGTTGACATACAAGATAACACAATAATATTCACACATACACCTAGGAAAAAAGAACCTTCAGATATTGGAGATTATCTACATTAAAACAAAGCAACCCATTCTCAAAAAAATTACATTTCAAACTAGTCAGAACACTTTACATTGTATCTAGACATACGGTTCTGTGGTTAATATTTCGGCCCCTTGCATTGTATGACGTCATAGAACCGCATCTTAAACTTACTACTGCGTCTGCTATTCCGCGACCGTTATCAGTCAGATTCCTCCACTAGTTTCGCCCAACATGACCATCATCTGGAGAAAAATAATTTTCTGCTTCCTGGTAGCAGTGAACTACAGAAATGAATGTCTTGATGGAGAAAATGAACGTTTGTCTGTAGTTTTCATTTTTTTTTTTATTTTTATTTTTACTTTTTTTAACATGATCTTTGGTCAGCCCTTATGTTCGTCAAACAGTCTCTTTTAAGTTGTTATTTACGATAAGAGCTGGATATATATATATATATATATATATATATATATATATATATATATATATATATATATATCCTCTCCCGTCGAATTCGACGTTGAGGGTCAAGCAGATCAGTTCCCAAGCAACCAACAACCCGACAACAGCACTTGAGAATTGATTATAGTGGTGAAGGTTTCGTGCAGGACCATCCACACTTTTTGAAGGGACGAATACAGAGACCTGGTGCACCGAATGCCACAAGGTCCCCAAACGACCCTCCGCAGGTTTTGAATTCAGAGTTGTCTTTCTCCTTGACCAGTTGCCATCCAAGGCTATAGAACCCAGTCTTTCCTGCTATTTACCCATAGCTGGAGGGAGAAGTAGGGTATTCATACCTTTCCCATGGGTATTAGTCCGTAAGTGAATATAATGGAATATAGTCAAAGGACGAATATTTTCTATGAAAATTTCTCGGACATTCAGGCCCGTAAATGTTATTTAATACTGTTTATTATAAATAGAACATTTACTTAAATACTTGTATCTATAAAATAGAACGTTAAACATAAAAATGTCTTTAAGAATATATATATATATATATATATATATATATATATATATATATATATATATTTGTTTGAATAAAAACAGATCACTTGAAGGTTCCATCTAATAAATTATTTCACCAAAGCCCTTTTAAAGGGCTCTGGATCATCAGACTTTACTTCCAAATGTTGAAATGAAAAATGAAAAGAAATTCACATATTTTTGACGGGCCGTATTAAGCATATGTAAATTAACGAATTGAGGAAGTGAGTGGGAGAGAAGACATGAGTGAGTTAGATGACCATTTAGTTTCTTTATCCCTAACCCCACTTGGTGTGGGCCAGACATCGTTTAACTTAACGTATGTTATCTCTAGATATGGATGGGTAAGGGGTGAAGAAGAAAACCGACATAAAAGGAAGAAGATACTATAAAATAAATCATGATCATGAGACAAGATTTCACTCAATTTCTTAGACGCTGTTATTTCGCATTCCTTTAAAGGGTATATTTGGGGGTTAAAGTTTGATATAAATCTAAATGTTTAAAAAATCTACGAAGAATTTAATTTGATGTTTTTTGGAGTTTTGGGTATTTTCTATGAAATAATCGATTGGAAAAAATTTCTAGAAAGTACATTGAAAGAATAATTCATTTTACATCTAGTAATCTTTTTTTATTTTCCTAAGCTTTTTTCTTGTAGATTATTAAGTTGACATCTATCCATTTGAGTTGTGTTCATAAATTAAACTCGTGACTGTTTTTAGATACCTACATAATTATCAAAGGTTATTCCAATTTAAATAAATTTATCATCAATAATGATTATTAAAGGGTAATATATTTCAATTTAAATTAAATTATCATTTTAAAATTTAGCTCCGTATTATTTAAACTCACTTCCAATTGGAGAATATTAGAGGAGAAATTTGAATAAAACATTACTAACAGAAAATTAGGTCTTTCTTTTATAATATTCTATATATCCATACACCATATATATATATATATATATATTTGAGAAGAGCTGGATGAATATATACATATACATACATACATACATATATATATATATATATATATATATATATATATATATATATTCAAACATGTTTGATTAAATAATCTGGACATTAGGTCTATTTATTTTAATCATATCGAATTCTCTGATAGACTTCATAATGTTGATATTAAATTCATTGTGGAATGTGCCGTATTTTTTTGTTCTTTTCTTTTCTTTTCATTTTTATTCTCCCAAAGTACTTACTGTCTCATCCGAGATTATCTTTAGTGCGGGAGTTGCAGTTACATTAATTTTTTTCTTAGCAGTTCAGCCCTGAAGATGTACTTGGGAAAATAAAACTGAAAAGAAAAGAAAAAAAAAACTATGGCTCCTTCCTTAATGAATTTAATATCAACATTAAGAAGTCGATTCGAAATTCGAGAGGATTAAAATACAAATAAAAAGATATTATATGTCCAGATTATTCAAGCAAAGATTCTTGAATGAAGAAATGCTGCTTAAATAAATCTGAATTCAAAATCGATTGGGCGTAAGGCGAGCAACTTTACAATGTAAAAGCCTATTTGCAGCAGAAATTGTAACCGTCACACTTACGTGGTGCGGTTGAGTCATATACACCAACAGAGGAGTCTATATTGTTTATATACAAAAGTTTATATAGAGATTTGTGGAGCTAATTCTTTCTTCTTAGTTTAGATCTTCTTTATCGGTTTAGATTTTAGTAAATTTTGTAAGTTTATAGTTGAAGTTGAACTCTACTTAAAAATCGAGTCTCGGATATTATTGCGAGTGAATTTAGTTTCCACTGGGGAAGTAATATAATATCTTTGAGCGCGACGAAAATCAATTTTATGAATCATAAAACTGAGTAGTCTAGATTTAAAAGGATTTATATTTTAGTAGATTTGAAATGATTTGAATTTATTTTTGGGTAGGCTAAAAACTATTAGAATTCGGGTTGCGATTTTGACTTCGAGATGGTCGATTTAGATTCTAGAAAATCTAGATTTAATATCATGCAGATTACGATTTCTTAGATAAGGATATATTTAAAATTCAGATTTTTCTAAATATGAGAATATATTCGTCGAGTGTGTATGAAAAAAAAATCTTAACTTACTACATACTTTCCACAACTTCCTTTGATGGCATCAATATCTGTGCTAGAATATCACATCACACTTTACATTATGCATTATTTATTGTATAAAACTTTGTCTCAGACATGGGGAATAATAGGCTAGTCAATATATATATATATATATATATATATATATATATATATATATATATATAATAGAATCTCCCGTTGGTTTCGACGTATGAAGATCTGGCACTTAAAACCCGCTAGTGATTAACAAAGGAGGCAGCATATGGTGAAGACTGTGGGTTGAGAACACTGTTAGATTGGCTGACCTTTTAGAACTTGCTCTCAATACTTGAAGACGAAAGACTAACAGATTGAAAACTACCGAGTCCACTAAAACACATTGATCTTTATCTCTCCTCTCCAAGGCTAAGTGTTTGACGGTGCTAATAGGTATACTGACAGCTCACAAGTAATGCATACATACATACATATATATATATATATATATATATATATATATATATATATATATATATAGAGAGAGAGAGAGAGAGAGAGAGAGAGTACATTCACTCACTTGCTAATTTCCTTGGGAAAGTAATTAATCCTCTTCCTCTCCCTCCAGTTATTGGTAAATAACAGGAAAGACTGGATTCTATAGCCTTGGATGGCAACTGGTATAGCAAAGGCTAACTCTGAATTCAAAACCTGCGGAGGGTCTTTCGATTTAGGGTGGGATCGGCTCCTCTCATAGGTGCCTGCTGGTTAAGTGGGCGCCGATGTAGCCATCGATTTGTATGTTGAGGGATGGACGTGAATTGGTAGTGTTGGCGTATGCTTACTTTTATATGGCTCACCCGCGAGGGGCCCCACTCAGGTTTTTTTTCTCATTTATATATATATATATATATATATATATATATATATATATAATGTCTCCCTTCCCCCACTCCAAGCAGTATACATAGTGATAACTGTTTCGGATTAACGAGCCGTTAAACTTTATTTATTTTTTAAACTATTTTCTACAGAAATGGTCGTTTCGTTTGTGCTAGCAATTGGTTTGCGGATAAATGATTTGTAAATCGTTATTTCATACGAAACAACCGTTTGTTCCTTGTCATTAGGAAGCTTTTTGTTATTGTTGTAATGTTTTTTTTATTAAATGTTGAAATTCTTTTGTGTGTGTATGTGTTTGCGTGCGCGTGCGAGATATCAATGCAGACATATTTTTTTTTACCAAGAAATGAAACAATAACAGAGTATATAAATGTATTTTCTTGAACAAGGATGGAAAAAATCATACTTACCACAGCCCATTCATTCTTGTCCTGGTAATTGAATTGGCGTCAAAACGGGTTAGGGCATGGAAGACTAATATAATGATAGCAGTCGAGCAGAGCTCAAACGCCATTAGCCGGGGATAACGTGACCAAAAAATACGGTATCAGATCACGATAAAATATACCAACATCAAAATGGAGGCGAGGTTTGTAAAACACTGTTGCTGGAAGTGGGGGAAAATCAGGGTCCGATCAGCCCTGATTGTGTCGCTTGAGGGAGAAAATATGATGTTGAAAGACATGAAATTCACGAGGAACGCAGGGATATCGCATCTCTGACGACTCCCTCTTGTTCATCGAATATATATATATATATATATATATATATATATATATATATATATTCGATATCTCCGTCGAATTAGACGTATGAGGGTCAAGCAGATCAGTTCCTAGGAAACTGGCAGCCCGACGCCAGCACATGAGATTTGATTATAGTGGTGAAGGTTTTGTGCAGAACCATCCACAATACAGGGACTTGATGCATCCAAGGCTATAGAACCCAGTCTGCTTCAACACGACAATGATCCCAAACATACCGCAAAACTTACAAAGGAATGGTTTGAAAATAATGGTATTAGTACTCTCAATTGGCCAAGTCTGTCTCCTGACTTGAATCCAATTGAGAATTTGTGGAATACTTTGAAGGTTAAAGTTCATAAGCGGAATCCACAAAATATCAAGCAATTAGAGGAATTATGCAAGGAATTATGAAAGTAACGGTGGATTAGTGTGAAAAACTTGTGGCCAACTATAGAAAGCGACTGGAAGCAGTGAAACAAAACAGAGGCTACACAACAAAATATTAAATTGATGTATCCAATACTTTTGCATAGTGTAATTTTGAACTTTGATAAAAAAATGGATTCAACCATGAGTTTTTAATTTTCCTTCCACATACAATTAAAACAACTTTATGAGATAATATTTACCAAATATCAGGCAAAATGGCGGACATAAACTAGAGTTATAACAGAAAATAACATGTATCCAATACTTATGCGTGTCTATATATATATATATATATATATATATATATATATATATATATATATATATATATAGGTGCGATGGGTAAAATGTCCCCATTTTATATTATTTACTTCGCGAATGTGCGTTGTTTGTTTTCGTTTTGTTGAATGCACACTATAGTACGGTCTGTTGGGCAACATTTGTGAGAAGAAGAGAACCATGACGCAATTCATACGACAGAAATTTGAAAATGACATGCTGTACTGCTTGGTATTCGCGCCAAAAGCTCCAATACAAAAAATTCCGTATGTTTGGGTGTCAATTTGACGTCAGTGGAGAGGATTCGGAAATATTTCGATGATATATCCAGGGAACACCATGGAGTTTGGAGTGGTCACTAGTGATAGCGACTTTATACCTCGATTCATCTTTCCACAGGGCCTCTAACACAAAACGGAGAACTATATCATATGCTTTGAGGAGGTAGTGATGTCTTGACGAGTGCTGTTGGAAGACCCGCTGTCTGGCAACAGGACTCTTGACCATGCTACACAACACAGTCATGGCTGTGAAAGAATTTCTTCGACCACATCACACCTTATATTTTACTCGCCATACTGTAACCCCCTTAATTATTATGTGGGGCGCAGGGGAGCGAGAGACTAACAAAACCTCTTGAAACACCAAAGACAATCTTTAGTCAAGGATTATGACCGCATTCGTCAACGTAATATATATATATATATATATATATATATATATATATATATATATATATATATATATATACTAGCAGTAGAGCCCGGCGCTGACCGGGGAGGTAACAGTAAGAGATAGATCAAGTTTCGACCATCACAAAGACTGAAAAATAAAATTGATAAAGATTATTGTTTAAGGTTGACGGACACGCATGTTTTAATTAGTTTTATTTAGTTTTATTTATTTTCTTTACGAATTGGTAAAAACCCAAACTCAAACAAAAACATTGTTTTCAATCGTTATGAGTCTACCGATTAAATAGAATTTTATTATAAACAATTGTCTTGTAAATGGAATTTTTAAAGCATTCTTAATGTAAAAATAAAGAAAAAAGTGTGCAAGACAATATGAAACACTACCTGCCAAAAAAAAGGTTTTGTTGAAATCGGTTAAAAAATGTAGGAAATCCGATCCCATATATAAACGAACACAGACACACGCACACAAACAAACAACCTGGGTTTTATAATAAGTATAACTCAATGAGTTGTCCTCTTTTCATTCTCGTGATGCCTCTTAATCGTGTTTCAAATTGATTTCGTGCAAAAGCAATTGAGTTTATCCAGTTTTTAGCGCTGTCAGAACCACCGCAAAGTAATTTTACATAGTCCTGTGAAGTTTTGTTTAAATCGGTTGAAAAATGTAGGAAATCCAATCCAATATATAAACGTACAGACACACACACACAATCTGCGTTTTATAATAAGTAAGATATATATATATATATATATATATATATATATATATATATATATATATATATATATGTTTGTATGTATGTATATATTAAAAGGAAGAGAGAAACCGCAAACGTTTTTGGTTGTAATGTGGATTTTTTTTTTTAAATATAATGCTTTATTTTCCATAATTTTGCGACACGAATTTCCTGTCTCCCGACCGTCATCAGGCCAACGGCAGAGATAGCTACATCTTATTAGAAATAATTATTTTTTTTTCTCCTATGTTTTTCGATGTTAAATATTCTCGATATGAGACATTCTCTTTTTTGTTTTTTAGTGTTACTGACTCAAATATCTTTTTGGGGGGCTGGTTTCTCACACCAAATCAAGGACAAAAGTCCATATAAACATATGTCTACAAATCATTCCTTTTTTTAATTATTTTTTTTTTTTAAATGTTTTCGGTGAATAGCGCTCTGTTGTCCTAAGGACTAGGTTACATTTGCTAATCGTGTACATTTGTTGTTATTCTTCAACATTTGACATGTATATTAGTAAGTTAACCGAGAAGAATAGCAGAATATGCGTGTACGATCTCTAAATTTCAATAATTTTTATTTATTTGAGTCTTACTCTTCGTTCAACTCATAAAAAATTAATTACAAATATTCTTTTAAGAGAAGGTACACAAATATTTTATGTATCGTTCACCCAAAATATTTTTTTTTTTCACAGTAAAACCGAATGATTTGCGTTGATATCACAAAAACAGAAAGCGTCAAAACTGGCGCGGATGTATGTGACACGATTTCGCGTTGATTTCTCTGTATATAACTTATAGTTGTCGATCCCATTAAAAAAAGCAGGTATTATAGTTGATGTTTGTAAACAACCTTAGCATATATGATTTCCTTATCGGTGACAGTATCGCGAAACTTTATCTGTGTAATATAACGCAAAAAATCAGAG
>CAHIKZ030000966.1:670000-762500 GCA_903632075.3 Acanthosepion pharaonis
AGTAATGGTATGAATATTCATACTTTGTCATACATCTTCAAGAAGCATCAAGAGAACCGTGAATAATTTTGAAAAAGAAGGAGCAATAGATAGGAAAACTAGATAAGGGGTCACAACTCAGAATTAAATACATTCTTATTGTTCAGAGTAGATTCCAATAATGTTATAAAAGCCTCGGAGAATTCCACTAATATATCTTTAATCATTTCTAAGATACAATGGTTAACATATTAATCTAACATTTCGACAATTTTGGTGTTAAATGATTTGGACAATTTTGGAGTCGCACCCGGTACACACACACACACACACACACACACACACACACACACACACACACACACAGATAGATAGATAGATAGATAGATAGAGAGATAGAGAGATAGATAGATAGATATGCACACACACACACACATATATAATTGAACATTGAAGTCAACACGCAGAGGCAACAGGTTGTTACATGCTAGGTGCAATCGGCAAGCCGCGAATGTTGGATATTTCCTCGATATATATATATATATATATATATTCGAGGAAATATCCAATATTCGTGTCCTGACGATTGCGTCTAGCATGAAACAGCCGATCGCCTCTGAGTGTTGACTTCAATGTTCACTTTATATTTATATTTACATACGCCCTATTCCTGATACTGAGCACTTTATCCCGTAAATATAACACACCTTAAAACTATATTTCTTCCTATATATATATATATATATATATATATATATATATATATATATATATATATATATTAATAAATACACACAAACCTACATTTAATGTGCGAAACGATCGGGCCAATTCATACATATATATATATATATATATATATATATATATATATATATATATATACTGAAATAGAATGTGCGGAAAGAGATACAAACAACGTGTCTGATGAATGCCTGGGGAGTAAAACTGGCTACATTGTGTTGATTTTTATATCCATTATGTTGATATCTACATTTTCTACTTCGTATTGACAACTTTTTACACATAAATATGTCAAATTTTAAACAAGTTCATTTCTCCCTATACCCACCTCCCTTTCTCTATATCCCACCCTCCCTTTCTCTATATCCCACCCTCCCTTTTCTCTCCTCTCTCTCTCTCTCTCTCTCTCTCTATATATATATATATATATATATATATATATATATATATGTATATATATATATATGTGTATATATCCATTTCTCCACGGTGGAGGAGGTGTATAAGTTCCTATAAAAATCGCCCCCACTCCACATCTTTAGAATTAATGGACAGAGATCAACGCATATATTAATGTGACATGATCGATTCGCTGACGTTGATAAACACACCGATCGCCATCTCACTTTTCGCCGTCAGATTGGAAAACAGTGTTAGCTGTCAAAATCTTGGAGATATTTTTACGCCTTTTGTTCACAGAAAAGAAGCACGTTTCCATTTCCCTGAACTGATACAAGCGAACTTCATAAGGTGATATTGATCAGTAGCTTATGAAAAATAGCCTTTTTTTTTCATTTGCTTTATTTATTGCCTTTATTAAGAGTGATATTTATAAGTTTATTTATATTGTAGACACAAATTTCTCTTATGGGTGCATTGCCGAACTGTAAGAAGTTGAGTTGAACGTGATGAACCAATCAGGAGATTGCATTATAGTAGGACTTATCGAGGACAGATTTTTCTAAATTAAATAAGTAAATGATTTCAGTTTACCCAAGTATATTCGAAATAACATTCACGTACATGTAAAATCTACATAGATAACGATCATGAATCCTATTTGATTGAGTCATAAATAAAAAACAAACAATTCTATTTTAATCAAATATATTTTCAGGATAAGTTCGTTTTAGTAAAATTAAATCTGATTAAATCTTGTTTGCAATAAATAACGTTCCTCTCATCAAAGCGTTATGCAGAGATGTTAAAATTGTTTGTTGGTTGTTTTGTTTTATGGCATATCAAAACCTCGGTGGGTCATTTAATGCCATCAAAATTTTTGAAATAGATTCATAGCAATAGTTTGGTAAAAAAAAAAAGATGTGCATGTATACATATATATTTGAACCATTTTTCAGTTACTCATATTTTTTAGTACAATCCAACTTTTTATTACTAAGTACTTCTGGTATTAAAATCTATTTTTACACAAGTTTGGTTGTTAACTATTTACCCATAGCTGGGACCCTAACTGATGCTACCACCAGGTCAGGGTGGACCTGGGAACACCAGCAATTAAGAGAGGGTTGCACGCTTCTCAAAACCGCCTGATCAGAGGCCTTGCTGTTGGACGAATTTATCATCTTACCCAGGACTCGGATATAGTTTATCGTCTTACACTGGACACGGACGTATTTTATCGTCTTACCCAGGACGCGGACGTAATTTATCTTCTTACCCAGGACGCGGATGTAGTTTATCGTCTTACCCAGGACGCGGATGTTAGTTTATCGTCTTACCCAGGACTATATTTAGTCGTCCCCCCACGAGGGCGTCATGTTGCACAAGGCCTTTTTAACGTGGGCATTTCCGAGCCATTAGCCCATATAAACGGGTTCAGGGCCGGTTTTACCTCCCCGAAGGAGACTCCACCCTTCGGCGTAGCCTCCTTCGGGTTCCTCTTCGTCCGTAGATAGAGAGTTGAACCGAACCGTCGCTCAGGACGCGGACATTTATCGACATACCCAAGACGGACAGATGTTAAAGAGTAATAAGGCGTAAGGTCAGTTTTTCGTTATCATTTCACCCCAAGCAAAAGCAAAAGCATAAAGTTTCACAGACGCAAGGAGTTACTGAGGGCAAATAATCTGAGAAAGAAACCTATTAAGGAGTGAGATCAATAAAAGAACATGAATTAAAGAGACATATAACGAATGACATTGCATTTAAATTCATGAAGATCAACTTTGCCTTGAAAGCAAGAAACCGGAAGCGAGTCACACGAGCGAGAATAAGAAATTGTTAGCATAGAACTTACGGTAACATCTAGCCATTTCAATTGTAAAATGATTTTGCAATAGGTGAAAATGGAAAGTGGGTTGAGAAAAAAACCAACAGCGTCTCATGTTTTTTCTTTTTTATTCTTGGTGTGCACGGCAAGGATGAAGGTGAATTTAAGCGTATTTATTTTTAGTGACTGAGAGAACTCGATTCGATTTAACAAAGAGTCTTGCATTATTAGCCATTAGCTGTTTACAAATCCACACTTCCTCCTCAGAGAGCTCAACTGAAATAATTTTTCCAGGAGCATAGTACAGTGTATATTAAATAAATTATATGTATGTGTGTGTATGCTTGTATGTATGTATGCCGTTCAGTATGTTAGACATTACGAGTTGAGACAATTTATGTATCTGTGATTACTGCAGAGTTTTGCTCAAGTAATGCGTCGGGCAAACATTTGACAACAATCAAATTTGCTATTTTTTCCCAAATTCCGCTTTTTAGAAACCCAACCCAACCAGTTGAGGAAGTTTACGTGTTCATCAAACCAAGAATGGTGTATAGCTGCCATATCTGGGTTGTTGCTACCCAGTCCTCTCTTCCTAGTCTTGTGAGAGCTCAAAAGCGATTGTGTGGTATTGTGGGCAACGAATTGTTACCAACAGGGTAGTCCTAATTCCACAACCGAAACCGTGTTATACTATAACTGTTACTACAGGATCTTTTTTTTTAAGCATTACGCCCCAAGCAAGGCGTGAAGCCACTAGGATGCAGGGGGTTGCAGAAGATTTGGAGCAAGAGCAGATAGGAGTGATAGAAGAAAGGACGAGGAGAGGGATAGTGGGTAGATCAAGGTAACTGGAGATGTTGATTTACATTACATTTGAAGAGCTTGAGATTATAGCTCTCAGTAATTGGGAAGGGTGTTCCACAGGCGAGAGGTGCGAGGTATGAAGCTATTGGAGTAGAAGAGACGGCTACATTTTAAAGTTTCTACAGTGTAAGGGTGGGAGCGGGATGCCAGCCTCGTAGGGCTGTGACGGTTACACACCTGGCCCAGGGTCGGATCCTTTGGTTACGGCGCCAACGGTGACGTCGCTCCTCCTGGTCGCTCCTCCTGGGTCCAAGCGTGCCGCTCCAACCCCTTGGTCAGATGATCACCAGCCTCGCCTTTTTCCCGACTCGCTTCCAATACCTGGTCACTAAAGCAACTGTACCGATCTCCGGTCTGTCTACCCACGCTGTGTTTAGATCTTAGACAGACAGGACCAGCAGGGATTGGGGCCGATACAAGTTGAGTCCGACGGGGTGGCAAAACACAAATAAAAGAGAAAATAAACTCACGAGACAAAAAAAAGATTGCTGATGAAAAAATGGGTAACAACCTTTTTTTATATCTTAATGTCCGCTACATAAAAACAAAATTGTTCTCATTTCCCAACCCGCTCTGTGGACTATGGCAACAAGTTTTCTATCACACAACCTAAAGATTTCGAATTGCCTACTCTTTAGAATTGTGTATGTCGGAGTGTGGTTTGGTTCGACACTGGGGCTAATTTCTATCGATCATTCGCAGTTGATTCTTCTCTTCGACTTGAGTTGTATTTCTTCTTCTTCGTCGACTTAGGCTGGAAGTTCTCTTGTCTTCGACTTGGGCTGGAAGTTCTCTTGTCTTCGACTTGGGTTGTATTTCTTCTTCTTCGTCGACTTAGGCTGGAAGTTCTCTTGTCTTCGACTTGGGCTGGAAGTTCTCTTGCCGCAACTCAGCCGCAACTCTCTGTCGTCCGAGGTGATCTCTTCTCGCTGCCGTCCGGGGCTGAACTCTTCTGTCTTCGACTTGGGCTGGAAGGATTTCTTGTCTGAGGATTCTCTTGCCCGCAAAGGGGCGAGTGAATCGGGCCTGATGCCCGCGTTCAGGCTCTATCCCTGCCCGCGGTCCAGCTGCAACTCCACTCCAACTGATTTCTGTCGACTGGGGTCCTGCTTTTATTGACGCCGCAACAAACTGGGGTGGGTCTGTCGGCGTCAGGTTTTTCGATAATTCCAAAAGTCGCATTATTTTTTGACTTCCCATTATCGCTATTGTTTTCACCCCTACTTCCTCACAGTGCCTTTTGTGGGGAGGTGCACACCCATCTCTCTTAGTCTCTTGTATGTCAGGTGACCGTTTTTCGACCAATGGTTCCTGATCGGGCATTTCTTTCTCCTCTTTTCTGCAGATCACGTGACCGTTTCCGACCAATTGTTATTGATCGAGCATCCTTTCTCCTCCTTTCGGGCGTGGTTACATCGTTCTTGTTTTAAAAAAACAAAATCCAATTTTGCCTTTTTCGCACGTACGAAAAATGATAATCTTGGCTTTTTCTCACCTGGGTTTTGTCAACACAGCCTGCCGCTAATTAGTTGTGACTTCAGGAAAGAATATTGTCGCCATCTGTGATCTGAGACAATCGTTTTTTTCACCTCTTGTTTTTTGTCAGACCCGGCAGTCAGAAAATCTTAATTTATCTGAATTGAAAACATCTTTCACTCGTCAATGTGGGGGTTCTAATTTTTAACAGGTCAGAATCTGTATACCGTTCCACCGGTCACTCCCCTCAACCCAAAAGCACTTTTTTCTCTGATTAAGATTTCGTTTTCATTGTTCCCAAAAATTTCCCTTTATCCAAATTGATAAGGTGTCTTTCTACGCAAAAGTAGGCTAGATGCTTTGACCGATATCTGGTTTTCATCAAGCGGCCCGTTTTGATATCATGTCTTTTCCTTTCTTTCTTTTTTATTATTTCTAATTCTATTCTTCCAATTGTCTTTAAAAATTCGGTCAACATGCTAGCTAAGATATCTTTCTGACGCGTGTTTTTGTTAATGACCGCTTTTTTGTATTTCTCGACCTCTCTCTTTCCCCTTCCTTCTTCTTCCCTTAGGATCGTCCAAGTACAATCTTAGTGAATTATTTTCAACTCAATTATTTTCCGTTTTAAAAAAAATCAACAACCTGTTTAGTAAACCGAGTAAGAAAAAATTAAATCATATTTCTATGAATATTTCTAATAATGCAAGGTGCCACAGGGCGCTTGAATTCATGGAGTCTGGGAAGCAGTGAAAGCAGCTCATCAGAGCAATTACCTTGGAAGTATTTGTCGAAAAGACAGAGAGAGGCGACGGCGCGTCTGTGAGAGAGTGACTGCAGACAAGACGCTAGATCAGGGCCAATTATATTACATCTCTGGATCTTGTCAAGAACTCCGAGGTAAGCAGAAGGTGCTTCAGCCCATATATGGCAGCAATACTCCATGCAAGGGCGAATTGCTTAGATTCACAAGATCAGTCCCTCTTAGTAAGGGCATTAATACAAAGGGTCAAATCAACCTTATTCCTTTTGTATACCAATGGTAAGGAGGAAGTTCCTCTCAGACAGCTTCTTCCCCAGAATTGCTACTTTGGGAAACTCCCGAGAGTAGGCCACCATGAGCACGATAATCTTAACGTCTTCCAGCCGGCTGATATGTACCCTTTAAATTCGCATAAAATGTACCCACTTACCTATCCCGTATCTTCTTTCAAAAAATTTACTCGGTAACTATTTATATTGAGTTGCCCTTGGTCCTTCTATTAAGTGAAATAAAGTAAAAATATTATCTTGAACTTCCCATTAGGTAAAGCACTGTAAAAGTGTTAAATCATAATTAGTATATAGCGCTGTTTCTCCTGACATCATATGCCTTGTATGTATCAAATTCTCTTAGCTTCCCTTCCTTATCATGTGTCCCAAAAAGGTCAACAGTCTCTTTGTAATAGTAAGTAAAATTTTCCTTAAAGTTTTCTCGCCGACATGTTTTCCCATGGTATTGTTAACGTTCCTTGGTAGGCTCTTATCTCAGTCGTTTCCTCATCTGTGAGATTATCCATCATTCACTTCATCGCAGAAAATTTATCATCACATAACAATCCAGCACTCGTTTCTTTGTTTCTATATTTCCTAATCTCCTAATACTTTACTTAGTTTCTGACCCTCCTGGCTACGAGGATAAACGACATCTGCCTCCTGGGTAAGACGATAAACTACATCCGCGTCCTGGGTATGACGATAAACTACATTCCCGTCCTGGGTAAGACGATAAACTACACCACATCCTCGGTATGACGAAAAACTACATCCGCGTCCTGGGTAAGACGATAAACTACACCCGCGTCCTGGGTATAACGATAAACTACATCCCCGTCCTGGGTAAGACGATAAACTACACCACATCCTCGGTATGACGATAAACTATATCCGCGTCCTGGGTAAGACGATAAACTACATCCGCGTCCTCGGTATGACGATAAACTACATCTCCGTCCTGGGTAAGACAATAAACTACACCACATCCTGGGTATGATGATAAACTACATTTGCGTACTGGGTGTGACGATAAACTACATCTGCATCCAGGGTATGATGATAAACTACATCTGCGTCCTGGGTATGACGATAAACTACATCGGCGCCCTGGGTATGACGATAAACTACATCTGCATCCAGGGTATGATGATAAACTACATCTGCGCCCTGGGTATGACGATAAACTACATCTGCATCCAGGGTATGATGATAAACTACATCTGCGCCCTGGGTATGACGATAAACTACATCTGCATCCAGGGTATGATGATAAACTACATCTGCGTCCTGGGTATGACGATAAACTACATCTGCATCCAGGGTATGATGATAAACTACATCCCCGTCCGAGTTCTGGGTAAGACGATAAACTACATCCAACAGCAAAAATTCTGATCAGGATGATTTGGGGAGCGTGGAGCCACCTCTTAATTGTGGTGCTCCCAGATCCCCGCTGATCAGGAGTGATAGCACCTGTTAGGGTCCTACCTATGGGCGAAATGTTAAACCTCAAACTCGGACCAAGATGTGTAAAAATACGTTTTAATACCAGCAAAACATTTTGTAAAAATTGTTACCAGCAATACATTTTTTTGAAAAAAATTAATACCTGAAATACATTATTATCATCAATACTTTTTTGGAAAAAAATATTACCAGCAATACAATTTAAAAAAAAAATATTACCAAGATTAATTTTTGGTTAAAACATATTACCATCAATAAAATCTTGTCGGTATTAAATAACTTATTAAGATTTATATGCAGTAGTTATTTTCCAAGCGTAGCTTAAATGTGGCACAAGGCCAAATGTATGGGCCACCCAGTGAGGATCGAACTCACTACCCGGTCGTAATTGTTCTAGCGAGACAAGCTTGCTAAGCATTATATTTAACGGCCCCTCACGTGGGTCGTATGTGGCACAAGGCCTGGTTTATCGTGGGTTCTCCGAGCCCGTAGGCTCGTCCAAAAATATTCCCTTTGAACCCGTATAAACGGGTTCAGGGCCTGTCTTCGGCAAAGCATCGTCCGGGTTCCTCGTAATGAGTTTGACAGTAATGAACGGTTTGGCAGCATTCCCAAGCGTAGCTCAGATGTGGCACAAGGCCGAAAGTAGAGGGCACCCAGTGAGGATCGAACTCACTACTCAGTTGTAATTGTTCTAGTGAGACAAGCTTGCTAACCATTACACCACCTCTAGGTATCCCAGTGATTTTCCAAGCGTAGATTAAATGTAACACAAGGCCGAAAGTAGGGGGCACCCAATGAGGATCGAACTCACTATTCAGCAGTAATTGTTCTAGGGAGACAAGCTTGCTAACCATTACACCATATCGAGGTGTCAAAAGATATATATATATATAAGCACCAAACCAAACCAAACCAAACCAAACCAAACCAAACCAAACCAAACCAAACCAAACCAAGAATCGAACCGAACCGAACCAAACCAAACCAAACCAACTCTCTGGAAAGCTTCTTTAACTATTCCTGTGTCCTTTAAACTTTCTGAGGTATATTCTTTATGTTCATTACAACACTAATTTGTTACTAAACTACTCAGACAGTAAGAATTACGCACCCACTTGATTCTGAGGTCCCTAATATGTGACAGTCTCTTTTACTGATGACCATATATTTGGGGATTTTACAATTATTCATTAGACGTTAATTCTTGAATTCCTTTACCAATAATATGGCACCCTATTATTCACGGTTTATCGTCATTGTCTGACTTGAAAGTTATCACTTTCGGAAAACGAGGTTTTACGATTTTCCCTCTAAATTACGCAAAAGAATTTACACATTCATCAAAACGATTCTGTTAAACCATTTACAAGAATTCTTATTTCATGAGTAAACGTTTACAAGTGGGATTTATGAAACCAATATATCAAGATTTCAATCAGACTCTATTCACCGCTACATGAAAATTTCTTTCTTGATGGATTGTCGGATGAATGTAATATGTTTTTTTTTTTTTTTCAGAAATGACGTATGTGTTTCAGAAAAGAATACGCTGAGTTCCTGACAATACTAATTGGTGGTTTATTTGTTTCCGCCGTAATCGCTTTTTAAATTTAACTCTGTACGTGGCGTAATATTTTTTTTTATTAAATTACTTGAATCCTCGTCTAGCAATATTAACAATATCTCTGCTGCAATTACCCAAGATTACGTGTAAAATTCTATAAGGCAATATACATTGGCAGTCTACTCTGTCATTTAATTCCATTAGCATAGAGGGTAACAAAGATGGATTCATACCTGTCTATATTTCTGAGATGAGGTATTATGTACACTATTTACATTATTCGGACCATTGTCCTCGTCTTTGTCGCCATATTTATTACAACGTTTTGGCCGTTGTACGCTCCGGCCTTTTTCAGGTGGTTGGAATGTCAGACTGAACTAGTTCCACGTGCCATGTCTAATGGATGTCAGTTATCAGTTATCTCCTGTTGATTCCCATCTCCAAGTTCTCCACCGCCTTAATCAGGTATTGAACTCACACGCTTTGTGCCCTGTCACTGGATCTAACAAACGCCTTTATCCACTGTGCGATGTGTCCTTGAAGAAGGCCGAAGCGTACAACGGCCGAAACGTTGTAATAAATATGGCGACAAAAATGGGGGAAATAGTCCGAATAATGGGAATAGTGAATTCATATTTTTCTAAGATTATTTGGTTCGCCAATTTCGAGTTCCTTGTCGCTAACCATTCAGAAGATAACATGAAACAGTAATCATAGATGTTGCATCCGATATTTGCTTAAGAAGCTAAGTATTTTTATTTATGTGGTGAAAAATCCTTCGATTACACATTGATTATTGTCAATTTTTATTTAAACTACTTTCCAGCACCTTCGTTTAACCGTTTACCGAAATTAGGGAAGGACGAGATTGCTAAAGGTTAGAGATTAACTCATGGGTTTCTGACAGATTGAAGCTATATTCATTTAAGAAATGATTTTCAAATAATATTGCTATAGGAAACATTTGCAAATAATTTTACGATAGAAATAAATTGAAACCCGATGAAAAAAGACCTTGCCAAGGATCGAGAATTAATGCAAGCATTAAAAACAAAATAACGTTATTATATGTGAAATGTAAATCTACACGTATTTTTTTAAGCTATGCATTTAAAACCTGTAAGGAAATAACAGTCAGTAAAGGAAATTAACGCAAGTCTTACTGACAAACCGAGGCTTAGGCTTCTATAAGGATTATGTAAATGCATTGTCAGCAATTCCGAAATACGACCGCGTTTCAAAAGAAATTCGTCAAAAATATTTCATACATTATTCTTTTTTTTTTATAGAAATGCATTTTAAATTATTATAAAGACAGCACGCAAAAAATGGTTCCCAGCTTTGTCTGGCCCCCTGCAATATTACAAAAAACAAATTACTAATGTTCCACCATCAGCATACAGCCTGAATACAGATACATACATTATTTTTTTTATAGAAATGCATTTTAAATTATTTTTTTTATAGGAATATGTTCTCGTAAAAATATTTTCACAGAATGCATTCTAATTATTTTTATAGAAATAAATTCTATTGATTTTTTATTATTGTTAGAGTTGAACTCTAAAGACAGCACGCAAAAAATGCTTCGTAGATCTATCTGGCCCCATTCAATCTTACAAAAAAAAATACTAATGTTCCAACATCAGCATACAGCCCTGACTTCCCATCTATCGCTAGGAAAGGAAGTTCTCTTGAGAAGTCCCCTTTGCCTTGAACATCTATTGAGACTTCAGCTCACTTGGAGTTCGCATTTACGATCAATCGCTAAAGACGCTGAGAAAATGATCAGTTCCTAGTACCCCTCCCGTCTTGGGTATGATAACGATAAAACGATAAAATACATCCGCTTCCTGGGTAAGACGATAAACGAAATTTCAACAGCAAGGCCTCTAATCAGGAAGTTGTGGAGAGCGTGAAACTACCTCTTAATTGCTGGTGTTCCCAGGTTCACCTTCACTTGTGGGGGTCCCCCAGGTATGGGTATATAGTTACCCCCCCCCCCCAAACTGGGGACAAAACATTATGAAAGAGTAAAAATAAGTTTAATACCAGCAATACATTTTTGAGGAAAAATTATTACCCGCAATCCATTATTACCAACAATACATTTTTTAAGGAAAACAAAATTACCAGCAATACATTTTTGGAAAAATATTAGCAGCAATGAAAATCTTGTCGGCATTAAATAACCCATTGAGGTTGATATGCCGTAAAACAAACCAAACCAAACCAATATAGATAGATAGATAGATAGATAGATAGATAGATAGATAGATAAAAAGTATTACCAACAATAATAATCTTGTTGGCATTGAATAACCGATTATGGTTGAAATGATGTACAGTGTAACCCGGATATAAGAGATGCGGATATAAGAGAAACCCGGATATAAGAGAGATTTTCTCTGGTCCCAAATTAGAGCCTGTGTTAATGTATATAAATTAGACCAAACCTGGATATAAGAGAAACCCGGATATAAGAGACTTCTTCTCCGGTCCCGACAACTCTCTTATATCCGAGTTACACTGTAAAACAAACCAAACCAAACCAAATCAGTACCGCTCACGTCAGTACTTGACTTCTGTTCTAACTTTACAAGTGCCAGATCAGGTAGAGATATCTGGGTTGGCGCTGTCCAATCAACACTTTTCAGTTACGATAGAGTCCAAGAAGTGTTTAAGGTTCCTTGTTTGTGATTAATTAATTTCAACCTTACAACACTTTTTCTACAAATGAAACGTTGCATGTATTCTTGCTCTTCTATTGCTATTTTCCAATGGAAAGTGTTTAGAACTGTATTCCTTATTGCCACAAATTCTAATCGTCACATCTAAGACCCGCACATTGTAGCGAACAGGGCCCTCCATTTCTTTGTATTCCATTTGTTGGATTTTAAATTCCACTTGAACAGCTTCTTCCTACGAACCACTACTGTGAAGAACTGACACCCAGGGTATTTATTACCTGATTGATACTTACCTTACTACAATCTTAACCTGTTAATGTCTACGGTTAATCGTTATATTGGGTTGGTGCATAATTATCAGGCGTTTGTAAGCGAGTGATTTCTTAATATAAATTGCTGTTATTTAATAAAAAATATTATTTTATTTTTAGGTTATATAAATGCGTGATGATAATCATAATCATTAAAAAATGTTATTGTTTCTTTTTTCATAATATATATTTCTTAAAAAACGCCTGATAATTATGCACCAATCCAATAATTTCCATATATCCTCATAAATAGTGGTTTGCGTTTTAGCAGTTTTTATATGTCCAGAGGTCACAGCTAGACAGCTACCCGACCCTGTGTATACGTAACCTACAGAGAAATTTTTGCTCGAGCCTGGGCTCGGAAAACCCCATGTAAAAAATGGCCACATCCCGCCCTGTGAGAGGTAACTGGTAAATACCGTTATTAACCAGAAATATTTTGCAATATGGGGAAATCTTTTAATTTTGCTCTCTGTAATATTATTGTAATGACAGAATAGTTATTACACATCTCGTTTAACCATTCAGTTTTTTGTTCTAACATAAGTTCAAGCGATATTATTCATCATAACGATTATATATTTAATTAACATTGTATACATCATATTTATTATAAAACCCAGGTTGTGTGTGTGTCTGTACGTTTATATATTGGATCGGATTTCCTACATTTTTCAACCGATTTCGATAAAACTTCACAGGACTAAGTAAAATTACCTTGCGGTGGTTCTGACAGCGCCAAAAATTGGAAAAACACAATTGTTTTTGCACGAAATCAATTTGAAAACACGGTTAAGAGGCATCGCTTTCGCGGAATGAAAGGGGGATAACTCATATCGAGTTATACTTATTATAAAAACCCAGGTTGTTGTTTGTGTGTGTGTTCGTTTATATATGGGATCGGATTACCTACATTTTTCAACCGATTTCAACAAAACGTCTTGCACACTATTTTATTTTTTACATTCAGAATGCTTTAAAAATTCCATTTACAAAACAATTGTTTATAATAAAATTGTATTCAATTGAGAGACCCATAACGATTGAAAACAATGTTTTTGTTTGAGTTTGGGTTTGACCAATTCGTAAAAAAAAAAAAAACAAACTAATTAAGACCTGCGTGTCCGTCAACCTTAAACAATAATCTTTGTCAATTTTATTTTTCAGTCTTAATGATGGTCGATACTTGATCTATCTCTTACTGTTACATCCCCGGGCAACGCTGGGCTCTACTGCTAGTATATATATATATTACTACTGTAACGATTGCATATCTAGTGATAAAGAATATTTTGACGCGGGAGCCTACATAAACCCTCTCCCTAGATTATCTCTTATCTCTAAAAGAATGTTAGCGCTATCTGTATTTATACAAGTTATACATAAACAGATTTTTTTTTCTTTTTAAATAGCAATATTTTATTCTGACTTGAAAAATACGTGAATAGACGTAGAGAGTGTTTTTGCCGGAAGTTTCTACGTTTTTAAACGACCATTTTCATGAGTGTTTATATTAGGTAGCCGGAAAATTCAACACTGTTTTCGTTTCGTCTTTTTTCTTTCGAAGGTTCTTATAAAATGTTTTCTTGCGAAGACATTTCGAAAAGAAAGAAATTTTAAATCGATTTGCATATAAGAAAAAAATAAAACTAATAAGAACAATATGCAAACTCTCAATTTTATTTTTATTTTTTTTTTTTTTTTTTTCAAATTTTCAAGGCACTTTTCCCGTTTTAAAGTAGTTTCGTTTATTTATTACCGGGCATTCTAGATTTGTTCGGGCAAAAATACGCTGGGAAAAAAAATAGATACCTAATATTTGGATAACAATGAAAATAACAGGCCTCGAAACAAGACAGCAATGGCAAAATCGATCGAATTAAGAACAGGAAAACAAAATACAGTTATAACCCGAAAGTGTGGATTATTACTTTATTCCATTTAGAATAACAAGATAAAAACGAGATTTCCTTTAACAACCAAAAGCGGGAAAAAGAAGAAATGTCACTACAGGCAACAATAATAATACTAGTAAAATTAGTACTATGGTTACTATTCTTCTTCATAGTACTGCTCGTAGTGACGTTATTATTGCCTCTATCACTTCGACTTTGTAATGCCAGTCATCACTAGTGGCTTATTTCTGGCATTGGTATGATATCCGAACTACTTCTGACATTATAACTTTACATTAATCATTTTCCTCCAATCAAGGAAATAAAGCTACTAAGACGCAACTGTTAGAGAATGAAAAAACACAATTAAGGAGAGAAAACATCAAATAAATAAGCATTAGCAAGACAGAAGCTGACGATGGCATTGCATTTAAATTTCTGGGGATCAAAGTTGTCTGTGAAGTCATAAATCGAACGAGAGGCAATAAAGCCACTAAGGCGCAAGGGGGGTGTTTCTGTGTGTGAGAGAATATGGGATGAAAAAAAGTATTATTAGGGAGTGTGAACAGTAAAAGAATAGGAATTAGGAAGATAACATTTACATTTTTGAAGAGGGAAAAAAGAAGCCAGGAGAGTTCCACAAGCCAGAAGTGCGAGAGAAGAAACTGATGGTATAGAAAATGCAGTTATATTTTACCATTGTAACTGTAATACGATGAGTCTTGCCTCCAATCTAACATTACGCTTAAATAAGTCAAGCCGAAGTACCAAAGAGGAAGTAATATTTATTTTGCAAATACAAAAATGTGACACAAGGTCAAAAGGGGGCGGTACCAGATGGTTTATCTTCAATTTGTCTTATATTAAACTTAGCTATACCACAATTATTCATCACAATATACCTTACACTAAAACAGCACATTCATATATGCCATTCTTACTACAATAATACCTCCAAGTGTTTATGAAGTATTTTCCGTCTTTAAATAACCCGTAAAAGGTTGATAAGCCGTAAAACAAAAATAAATGAAAACCAATTATGTTACTAGGTGCATCTTTAATACTAGTTCTATTAATAAAAATGATATTAGTAAAACTTCTGTCACTTAGATCCACTTACTGTGTGTGGCATTGGTAATAATTCTATCAATAGGAGATACTGTTTCAGTAAAGGACTTTTGTCAGTAAAAAATACATTAGTATTACTTTTGTTACTAGGGGATATATTAGTACTAATTTAGTTACTAGACGAGGTTGTTTTTGTTAGTACGTTTAAAATTAGTATTATTTATGTTATTACGATAGATGTTATTATTGTATCTAAAGTAACCATTGACGTTTGTATTGATTCTGTCACTAATTTTGAACATGTGTGCCACGACGAACTTTTATAGAAAATAGAAACAAAAACTACACTAATACTTAACATCAGGAAGACAGTGCTGACATTTTTAGGTTACCTGATGAAGAAAGGGGCTTTGAAATGGATGTCGGAGCAAGTAGCGACTTAGCCTTTTTATCGATCCCCACTTGGACAGGGATACACGAAAGAGTAATGTATTGATCCCCTCTTGGACTGGGCTACCCGAAAGAGTAATGTATTGATCCCTTCTTGGACCGAGTTACCCGAAAGGGTAATGTGTTGACCCCCTCTTGGACTGGGCTACTCGAAAGTGTAATGTATTGATTACCTCTTTGAGTGGGCTACCCGAAAGAGTAATGTATTGATCCCCTCTTGGAATGGGTTACTCGATAGAGTAATATATTGATCCTCTCTTGGACTGGGCTACCAGAAAGAGTAATGTATTGATCCCTACTTGGACTGAGTTACCCGGAAGAGTAATGTATTGATCACCACTTTGACTGGGCTACACGAAAGAGTAATGTATTGATCACCTCTTGGAATGGGTTATCCGATAGAGTAATGTATTGATCACCTTTTGGACTGGGCTACCCGAAAGAGTAATATATTGATTACCCCTTGAACTGGGCTACCCGAAATAGTAATGTATTGATCCTTTCTTGGACCGGGTTACCCGAAAGAGTAATGTGTTGATCACCTCCATGACTGGGCTACTCGAAAGTGCAATATTTTGATCCCCTTTTGAACTCGGGTACACGAAAGAGTAATGTATTGATCCCCTCTTCCACTGGGATAACCGAAAGAGTAATATATTGATCCCTTCTTGGACTGGGTTACTCGACCTGAAGTTATTTCTAATAATCATACTCATTTAAAAATGTTATTGTTGAAGTGTTATCTTGCTTTTTTTTTATAATAAATATAGTTTACAAAACGCCTGATAATTATGCACCAATCACATACTTCCCCTATATTCTCATAAACAGTGGTTTGCGTTTTAATAATTTTCATAAGACCACTGGTCACAGGTAGGTGGTATTATACAGAAATAGAACATACAAGTCCATACGCTGCTTTTACTAAAACTTTTAATGATATCGTTCATGATGCTTATCTTTGGTAGACATACAACAAATTCGGTATACTGGTGTGAATTTTAGGTTTCGTATATTGTGAACCCCATCCTCACTTTGTGGGCGAACCACTCTTTCACTTAGTGTTGCAAATAAGATGCTTACCTTGCGAAGGAAACAGAAAGTTGTAAAACTTGAATGCGTTATCAAAGACATGGAGCTGGCTCGGAAGACTATCCAGTTGCCGGGCCT
The DNA here is from genome assembly GCA_903632075.3 of Acanthosepion pharaonis. Taxonomy (NCBI): domain Eukaryota; kingdom Metazoa; phylum Mollusca; class Cephalopoda; order Sepiida; family Sepiidae; genus Acanthosepion; species Acanthosepion pharaonis. The sequence continues at coordinate 686,950 of CAHIKZ030000966.1, forward strand.
ATGATCGGGAGATTAGAGGTTTTGAGGAGCGTGGAACTACCTCTTAATTTTTGATATTCACAGGTCCAACCTAACCCCTGGTAGTAGCATCTGTTAGGGTCCCAGTTATAGGCAAATATTGAACACCCAAACAAAAACATAATGATAGTATAAAGACGAACATTTATAGTAAAAATACCAGCAGTCCATATTTATATATTTAAAAAAAAATATTGCTAACAATATATAGTGATTTTCTAAGTGTAGCTTAGATGCGGTACAAAATCGGAAGTACTGGGCACCCAGTGAGGATCGAACTCACTATTCAGTCGTCCTTGTTTTAGCGAGACAAACTCGATGTGCCCATTTACCAACAGTATATATTTATAGTAAAATAACCAACAAGACATCATATCTGTAGTTGACGGCATACAATTGCAGTGAAAATATATTTCGTTGGGGGCCATAAAATTTTGTTCAAAATATTTAGATTCCGGCATTAAATAACCCATAGAGGTGTTGACATGCCGCTAAACAAAATCAACAAAACAACATTAATCCATATAATATCATAATCCATTAATCCATATAATATTCTATAATTTCTTAAAGAACTCAAACTATATTCCAAAATATAACTTCAACAAAACTACAACAGAAAACACATTACTGCCTCTGGTAATTATGTCTACAGAAACATGTATATGTACAAAATCTGAGTATCATTTGCCATGTATTCAACTGTGTAAGCAGAATAAACTATATAATATTTTTTTAATTCAAAGCTCCCAAGTTTTGCATTAAGTGACCCATATGATGTTGATATGCTGTTAAACAAACAAATCAAATCCTCACGCATAAATACAGAGCAATATATTTTTTTAATTGTGAAAGCAGAATGACATAGTTTTATTCCTTCAAAGCTCCCAAGAAATTAATATTTTGTCATTAAATGACCAATAAAGAGTTGATATGTCGTTAAACAAACAAAAAACAACTGATATACACCAAGGGTTGGCAACCTTTTGCTCAGGGCTTTAAAATCATTCAGTGTGCCAACAGCATACGTATTTTTAAAAGTTATCTTTTAATATGCACAAACGATAAACTACACCGGGCAGCAAGGCCTCTGATCGGGAGATTGGAGGTTTTCAGGAGCACAGAACCACCTCTAAATTACTGTTGTTCCCAGGTCAACCCTGATCTGGGGTAGTAGCAATTGTTAGGGTCCTAGCTAAAAAGCAAAACACTACGAAATATATTTTATGGTAAAATTACCAGCAATACATTTTTCTATTTACATTATTCGGACTACTGTTCTCATCTTTGTCGCCATATTTATTTCAACGTTTCGGCCGTTGTACGCTCCGGCCTTCTTCAGGTAGTTGGAATGTCGAACTGAACCCTTTACTTCGCCTACTGGGGTAACTGTTCTAGTTCTACGTGCCATGTCTAATGGATGTCAGTTATCAGTTATTTCTCCTCTGAAAGTTCTCCACTGTTTTAACCGGGTATTGAACTCACTCTTTGGACCCTGTCACTGGATCTAAATAATGCCCTTATCCACTGTGCCATATGGCGACAAAGACTAGGACAATAGTCCGAATAATGTAAATAGTGTACATAATACCTACTCCCAGAAATATAGACAGATAATACATTTTTCTATTAAAAATACCAACAATATTTATAGTAAAATGACCACCATTACATTTTACCTCTAGTTGAAGGCATACAGTTGTGTTCAAAATATTTAGATTTCGGCCTTAAATAACCCATAAAGGTGTTGATATGCCGCTAAACAAAATCAATCAAACAACATGAAATAACTTTTTCATGATATTAATCCATATAATATCCTATAATTTATTAGATAAACTTTATTCCAAAATATAACTTCAGCAAAAGTACAACATAAAACACACCTATCATATTCTCAAGCACAAACATGTATATGCTCAAAATCTGAGTATCATCTACCATGTATTCAATTGTGAAAGCAGAATAACATAACATAATTTTATTACTTCCGAGGTCCCATGAAAATTAAATATCGGAATTAAATGACCCATAAGGAGTTGGTCTGTCGTTAAACAAAACAATCAAATCAAAGCTCAAAAAAAAATAAATAAATAAAAAATTAAATTTCCGCATTAAATGACCCATAAATAATTGATATGCCATTAAACAAACAAATCATATCAAATCAAATCTGGCTCGAAAGTGCGTGAAAAAACTGCAATAATTGAAAATTAAAAGAATATTTAGAACTATCCAGACGATGGCAGGGGTTAAACAGAAAAGAAACGATGACAATAATGAGTGCTGTAGTGTTGATAATACTTGCTGTCACTTAACCTCCAACGTAGGTCATCAGTTACTACTTGTAGGCACACATAATAGTTGGATAATAATAATAATAATAATAATAATAATAATAATAATAATAATAATAATAGTAATCAATATCCTCAAGAATAATCCCCGTTTGGTCAACAATAAAAATCATAGTTGCCTCAGTGATAGAAACAGGTAATTGTCATCGTCCCCGCCCAACAGAAAAAAAAGAATGGCAAGGGCTTAGTTTTCATCGAGCTAGATACCTTATAAAACTATGCGAGGCGAATGTAATTTCTAAATGAAGATGAAATCGTGAGTTCGATAAATCGATAATGCGGACGGATTCATGTAAAAACACTGAAAACAATGAACGGTGTTTGCCTAAAAATGTAAATCAATAACAAAAATGAAAACACATGTATGGTTTATTGCTCAAAATTTCCGGTAATATGAATAGATTGACCAATTTTTTTTTTAACTCGCCTTTCCCCTGTCTCTCCGGATAATTCGTACCTCACGTGCAATCAGTTAACAGTGAATTTCCCAATATTTTTTTTTTCTTCTTTGAAGAAGTCAATTATTTTATGGCCGTCATTTCTGCTAGTGTCTTGTACAAAATGACCGGATAGGGTATCTCGACGCGGTCTAAGGGTTAGCCCCTGGTCTTCTTAGGTTATTTACGACTGAGTACTGAGTTCGATACTCACTGGGTGTTCCATACTTTTGGCCTCGTTTCACATCTAAGCTACCTTAATCGACAAAAAATGGCTGGCTACTCGTTTCCGGACTCACCTGTTTCTTGTTGTAGACTCCAGCTCAGACACATTTGTATTTCTTCTGCACCCACTGAGCTAGCCTCTAGTTTATACTGCAACTACGCTGGCCGGAAATCAGTTTCTGTGTGAGCACGTGTCCGAGAATTCGAACGAGACCAGAACCTCGGTTACGATGATTTGTGATTGTGTAAAGAATTCTATGGACGTTTTACGCACATTTTCGCCAACCTAATTTTATTCACAAGTATTTGTTTTTTGTTTTTTTTTTTTATAATGGAGCAACATAGTAAAATCGCCTCTGTAGGTCTATGCATTTAAGAAGACATTTACCTTATAAATCAATAAAGGTGAGTTTCGAACCCAGGTTTTATATTCGTTAAGCAAGCTTTCTTAACACTTGGTCATACACCCTTACAAACATGTACATTCCTTTGCAAATTAACTGAAACAACTGTTTTAGTTTCCTTTCTTTCACCATACGGTCAGTTTTAGACCCACTGGAGTGACAGTGTGTAATCGATTACTATTTTTTCCTCAGATTAGGTCATTTGCAGTGGTGTGCAGTAATATGAATCTATTTTTGTGTATAGTTTCTGTGATGTGCTCATACGGTATTTACCAAAGCATTATATACACCCTTGTGCAAATTAATGAAAACAACCGCTATAGTTTCTTTTATTTCACCATACGGTCAGTTTTAGACTCACTGGAGTGACAGGGTATAATAGATTTCTATTCTTTCCTCAAATTAGCTCATTTGCAGTGTTGTGCAGTAATATGGATATATTTTCAGGATGTATGTTGAAAATTGTTTGACCTTGAAAAATATTACGTCATCCGTGACTCCATCAGATTTTCATCATGCTCAGACACCATTGTATCGATTGACCATTAGTTGTCCTACGGCCATTATCTGCGATGGACGTTAATTCAAGGAAGCCAACGAAAATTGTAACACTATATGAACATACTAGCAAGCCTTACCAGTGATCAATCTGCAAGTAAGAACTTCATGGAATGGACATACGAAGTACTAACATGTGCACTGGGTTATGTTTCATTGGTAAAAAAATATTAAGAAAAGTAAATAACAACGGAATTATTCGTTTTGGTCCAATTAATTTGCACAATGGTGTATGCAAACTTAAATGCTTGCTATCCTTAAATAAGTGATTATAAAAATCACATTAAATTAAACAATACTTTTATTTAATGGCCTTGCAGTTGAATAAGTGTGTTTGCTCAGCCAGTGAGACATATGTTTTTCCACAAATCTAACAGGATCTCAGCAGGACGGTGGAGTCAGCAATCTTCTCTCTTCGAAAAAACACCGTGGACATCTTCATAAGAGAAGCATTTTTCACCAAAATAATTTAACTTTCCATTCCTAACCAATGCCTCTATCCATTCTTAACCAATGTCTCTAGCCATAACCAATGTCTCTACCTTTTCCTAAACAATGCCACTACCTATTCCTAACCAATGTCTTTAGCTATTCCTAACCAATGTCTTTAGCTATTCCTAACCAATGTCTTTAGCTATTCCTAACCAATGTCTTTAGCTATTCCTAACCAATGTCTTTAGCTATTCCTAACCAATGTCTTTAGCTATTCCTAACCAATGTCTTTAGCTATTCTAACCAATGTCTTTAGCTATTCTAACCAATGTCTTTAGCTATTCTAACCAATGTCTTTAGCTATTCCTAACCAATGTCTTTAGCTATTCCTAACCAATGTCTTTAGCTATTTCTAACCAATGTCTTTAGCTATTCCTAACCAATGTCTTTAGCTATTCCTAACCAATGTCTTTAGCTATTCCTAACCAATGTCTTTAGCTATTCCTAACCAATGTCTTTAGCTATTCCTAACCAATGTCTTTAGCTATTCCTAACCAATGTCTTTAGCTATTCCTAACCAATGTCTTTAGCTATTCCTAACCAATGTCTTTAGCTATTCCTAACCAATGTCTTTAGCTATTCCTAACCAATGTCTTTAGCTATCCTAACCAATGTCTTTAGCTATTCCTAACCAATGTCTTTAGCTATTCTAACCAATGTCTTTAGCTATTCCTAACCAATGTCTTTAGCTATTCCTAACCAATGTCTTTAGCTATTCCTAACCAATGTCTTTAGCTATTCCTAACCAATGTCTTTAACTATTCCTAACCAATGTCTTTAGCTATTCCTAACCAATGTCTTTAGCTATTCCTAACCAATGTCTTTAGCTATTCCTAACCAATGTCTTTAGCTATTCCTAACCAATGTCTTTAGCTATTCCTAACCAATGTCTTTAGCTATTCCTAACCAATGTCTTTAGCTATTCCTAACCAATGTCTTTAGCTATTCCTAACCAATGTCTTTAGCTATTCCTAACCAATGTCTTTAGCTATTCCTAACCAATGTCTTTAGCTATTCCTAACCAATGTCTTTAGCTATTCCTAACCAATGTCTTTAGCTATCCTAACCAATGTCTTTAGCTATTCCTAACCAATGTCTTTAGCTATTCCTAACCAATGTCTTTAGCTATTCTAACCAATGTCTTTAGCTATTCCTAACCAATGTCTTTAGCTATTCTAACCAATGTCTTTAGCTATTCCTAACCAATGTCTTTTAGCTATTCTAACCAATGTCTTTAGCTATTCCTAACCAATGTCTTTAGCTATTCCTAACCAATGTCTTTAGCTATTCCTAACCAATGTCTTTAGCTATTCCTAACCAATGTCTTTAGCTATTCCTAACCAATGTCTTTAGCTATTCCTAACCAATGTCTTTAGCTATTCTAACCAATGTCTTTAGCTATTCCTAACCAATGTCTTTAGCTATTCCTAACCAATGTCTTTAGCTATTTCTAACCAATGTCTTTAGCTATTCCTAACCAATGTCTTTAGCTATTCCTAACCAATGTCTACACCCATTCCTAATTGTCATGGGTCCTTACCTATAACTACAGAATGAATTCTTCCTAACACTATGTATACTACGCCTCTCAAGAGAGAGGGACGACTCAAGCCGAGCTTCTCGGCTTGACAGTCGAACTCTGCCTCTGAGCAGAGAGGAACCCGGACGAGGCTCCGCCGAAGGGTAGAGCCTTGTTCGGGGAGGCTGACCAACCCGATCCCGTTTATACGGGTTCTACGGACATTTTTTTGGCCGAGCCTACGGGCTCAGGAAACCCACGTTAAACTCGGCCTTGTGCCACATGCAACCCCCGTAGGGGGGTGGCTAGATACCGAATCGAGTCGAGCCGATAGTAGTTCACTCCAAACCAGACTGACATCCATACTAACACCTTACACATCTTGTATTATTATTTCGTGTAATATACCTTCGTTATTTCTACTCTTGTGGTCGTGTTGTTCTTTCTTGTTCCTAACCTGGACCATAACACTAACCAATGTCTTCAGCTATTCCTAACGAATGTCTTAACCCATTCCTAACCACTATCACTACCTATTCGTAACCAATGTCTCCACCTATTTCTAACCAATATCTCCAAACATTCTTAACCAATGCCTCTACCCATTCCTAACCATTGTCTTTACCCATTCCTAACCAATGTCACTACGTATTCCTAACTAATATCGCCACCCATTCCTAACCAATATCTCCAACTATTCCTAAAGAATGTCTCTACCCATTCATAACCAATGTTACTATGTCAAGGTATATTGAAAACAGGATTAGCTATATTTTCATTACTAAATAATCTTAGTGAGAAATTGTATCTTCCTACAAGAAATGAGATTAATCATAGCAAATTGTTTTTATTTTTTTTGAAAATATAAACCATAACTTCATTTTTACTATTAAAAATTAATGACTATCATTTTATTACAAAAAATGTATTGTTTGTGATTTTGTTATGAAAAAACAATTGCTGGCTTTATATATTGTTATGGGAACTTACCCATAATAATAATGGACTATTCCTGACAATATAAATACTGCGCCTCTCAAGAGGTATGGGGATATTGTAAGACAAGGAGAGATAATTGAGAGAATATTGTAAGGACATTGGAATAGTGATACTTGTCGAGACAACTTAGTTCAGTCTAACCAAATCTGATAGTCATTACTAATACTTCTACTTCTTTGTATTATATTTCTGTTGTAATATATCTTTGCATTCCATACCTGTGTTCGTGTTATTCTTTCATTGGTTCTAACCTTGGATCATCACCGTAGTACAAGGAACTTGGACCATAACATATATATATATATATATATATATATATATATATATATATATATATATATATATTTGTTATGTTTTAATTTTTTATTCGCGATTTCAATATTTGGTCATAGGTTGAATCGTAACAGATGCTACCACCGTTCGTCATGTTGGACCTAGTAAAGACAACAACTAAGAGGTGAATCCATGCTCCCCAATACGTCCAATTTTCCGATAAGAAGCCATGCTGCCGGGTGTAGTTTATCGTCATACCCAGGAATGAATGAAACTTATGTCTAGAAATAAAGCTGAACGTAAATAAACTGTGCTTGTGATTCCATTTTTCCTAAGAAGTTTTTGAATAGTCCTAGTATATAAGATCCGGCAATAACCGAACATGAATTTTCCGATAAATGAATTATTCAAGAAAAAAAAAGCTCACAGTTTTCTAAATATCAATAAGTTGTATTTGTAGATTTAAGAAGCGAACACATTTAAAAAGCTGATAAGCCTTCTATACACCTTGTCTCCAACGATGCTATCATATTCCTGCCATTATCATGCAACAGGTTTATATCAACTTTATTGAGATATTGATCGTTCAATGGGCACTGCGCTTGGTTCGCTGTATCGACTGAATCCACGATCATGTATCGCATTATTTGACGATTATTCGTCAAGAGAACTAGTTGAAGGCTACCTCTCATCTGGAGGCTAGAAAAAGGAATACAAAAATGTGTTAATGTCATCCTAAAGGAATAAGAGATACCCCCAAAAGCAATAAACCTAACCATAAACATAAGCCTTTGCCTTTGCCACACACTCAACGTCGCTATCTTGTCGCTACTTTCATGGCGAATGTCCAGATGAGTATAATTTTTTAACGCTACCAATACAAGCATTTAAATATATATAATTCTCAACCTGATACGCTTCTCGATTTTCGGGTTGCAATCACATGGAAGTTAGATGTAACCTTTAAAACTGTCTTGGGCATAATACGGCCCCGGGCCACATGCGGCCCCGTGCCACATGTGGTCCATTTGGTCTTTCTGAGTGTCACGCTTAATTTTTTAAGGAAAACAAAGCTTCTGAAAATTCGCTCATGCACAACCACATAATAACTGAGGATACCCGATTACTAGGACGTTTATTGCAGACGCTTGCTCAGACACAATTGTGTTTATTCAACACCCACAGAGCCTATCTGTGGTTTTATATTGCAACTATGCTGAGCACACCTTAGTTACAGTTGCATGTGATCAACAATCAACAAGGCGAGGACGCTCAGACCCAACGATGATTCTGACCGTCCTAGCACAGCTATCGACGAAAAGGGTTCGGTCAACGCAATTTCACTCACTGGGCTTGGGACAACGTCTGGTATGGTTTGCACCCCTCCAGTCCGATAAACACCACACAAAAAATATTAGTATATTTTACTGTAACCACATGCACAATAATTATAAACAGGCCGAACTCGCTATTCGAGAAATCATTAAACACCATATTTCTAATATATCTTAATTCTCGAAAAACATATCAAATTTATATGTTACAGAAAATGAAAACCCGCAAACCTTGTTGTCAAGAATCCAAATAACCCCATCAATGTTACAACAGGGAGAAAGTGACTGAAGCCGATACGCCATGCCAGGATCAGTAATATTGCAGGAAAATGATCATTCAGGCCTTCCATAATGGTACCTATATTCGTACTCTGGCATCCATCTTCAAAGTCCTTTCAAGAACCATCAAGAGAATGGTGAATAAGTCTAAAAAAAGAGAGAACAGTAGAGAAAAACCTGGATCATGAAGTCAGAACAAGAAGAGGGATCATCATTTCAGCTTAGCGCGAAAGAGATCAATTAGAAAAGATCCAATTGAATCTCTAAGAAGTTTGGCACATAGGAATGGAGATTCAGCTATGACGATCCCAAGAACAGTGAAAAAAGAATTGAAAATGAAATCGTGCGTGAAACCAGTGTGGTACTTTGTTAATCTAGAACAGTAAGTTAGAAGATTAGAGGGGGCGATAATCATATTGAATAAATGATACTGGAATGATATAAATATGTGAACTTTATTTCATTGAATAATGAGCTTGCGTACCTTACCTGTGATTAATTAATGATGAACATGACATTTTCGCTTATGATCCATTTCATTACGATTCTTCTCTTATGCTTGGAGAGAGTGTGTGTGTGTGTGTGTGTGTGTGTGTGTGTGTACGATATTGCCACGTGTTCAGGGAACTGAAGGCTCGAATTGTAGTGAAGAAGAGAATGTGTAAATTACTTGGATGGAAAAGGTTCAGATACTTGACAAGGCAACATATTGATTAATCTTTTCAAATTCACCAAACATTCGGGTAGCATCTCGCATATATATATATATATATATATATATATATATATATATATATATATATATATATGTCTTATCGTCTTGATTGATTTTCTTAACCGAGATGCACAAGCAATTGGAGTAACTCCGCGAAATTGATTTATGGAACAACCTCGCGCAAAATTTTATTTTGCGATGACGGTAAATCCGTCATCGATTTCAATAAGATAAGTAAATATCTGAGTAAAAAGCACACAGCACGTCGACATGATAATTGAATTAAATGAATTATTCAATTCTGGGCCCCATGATATGGCACATCTAATGGCGTCATATCGTTTCGAGATGTGTGTATAACCGAAATCTTTTGTTTTCTTAAAGTCCTCATTACCTTTCACATGTAAATCACTTCTTTGAAGCTTGATTTTCACGCAGTTTATATTGTTGGCTCATTCAGTTAATATAACAAACTAATAAACCCCTTTCTTTAAGTACTGACAGATGGATTTTCATTTTATTTACAGAGTTCAACATAACACAATCTAGTGTGACAAAAGCCTGTGGTATTTAATCAGGTTTTAAGGTTCAACATATTTGAAAAAGGATTTCATTAGCTTTCCATTGGAGCTGTCCATCTTATACAACACTCCTCCCTCTACATTATATATATATATATATATATATATATATATATATATATATATATATATATATATATATATATATTATTTTTTAAAAATATGATTCATTGCGACAAAAATTACTATGTTTCGAAACTGGTCCACACGTGTTAAAATTTAATTTCAATATTAAACCTTAATTTTAGATGACTGTTTCATTCTCAAGCGATGTTTGGAATAACCAACCGAAGAAATGTTTTGCTCATTTATAGTTTGTTAATGGAGGTGTAATCTGGGGTTTCTTTTTCATTATCAAGGGGTCTCTGCTTTGACGAAAGTAAGAATGTTTATGTCTAGTTTTTGGAGTCGTGTAAGGTTGGCTTAGGGAATTTTTGCCGGGTTACAATGGCCGTTTCTATCAGGCTGGCTTGTTTTTATTAGTATCTGCTAAAACTCACACTAATTGATGTTCTACTTACAGTCATTTTGGTGTTTATTTATTTGTATCTTTTTTTGATGATGATTACTTAAAGGGGTGCTAAGATTATGATTGTGTTGTATTTTTAAACCTCTAGTTTTAATTGAATTTGTATATAGATTTTATATGGTATTGTGTAATTATTTATATATGGTATTGTAGAAATTTTATATATTTTATGATTTAATTTCTCTTGTGATTTTTTTCTTCATTTATAAAATAATGATCTTTAAGACGAATATTTGGTGGAAAGAAACCATTATTTCATTTCTTTTTTTGTTTTATTTTTTTTTTTAACTTGATAATGAGTAGTCTTTCATGTAAGCATAAAGGGGATAGGTCATACCAGGCTCTACAATTTTTGTACTATTTATTATTTTCCATTTTACTGTTGGTGTTTCACTTGTTTCTTTTAAATGACAAAAATATTTAGATAGGGATGTCTGATTTCGGTTTCTAAAATTATTGAAGGAGCTTTGCTATAGTCTCCATCATATTTTAAATTCATTTCTTGTGGATCCTATATATATCTTTTCAATATTATAATTATCACAGAATGAGATTGTGCATTGGTATACCACAGATTTTTTATTCAAAGGGCAATTTTCAGGGTTTCTAAAATTACATAATTTTTCATTATTACTCTCTAATTTCATTTCAGGGTTTTTATTTGATTTTGAAATGCGTATTTTTTAAAATGTTATTATTAAGATTGCTATTATTTTTTTTAGAATCCTTTCTAAATTTTAGGTACAGCTATAATTTAATTTTATTGTGTTTTTATTAATAATCTTGCTAAGTTTGCTATTATTAGGAAAATGTTTCTCGATTAGGGCTAGGAATTTTTGTTCTAGCTTATTACTAACCATTTGGTTGAAAAAAATTTAATCTCTTCTTCTGTAACAAGCAGTGTTTTTAAAAATAAAAACAAAAATACTAAAGAAATTTAGATCATAAGTTTAACTGTTCTTTCATATTGCATTAACACAAAACTACTCACACACACACACACACACATATATATATATATATATAATAAAAAGTAGAGGAGATGCAAACGTCTTTGGTAGTAATGGGAATATTTTTTAAATATATTATGCTTATTTTCCATAATAAAGCATGTTATATTTTTTTTAAATATCCACATTACAACCAAAATTGCATGCGGTTTCTCTCTTCTTTTTATTATACACACATTTCTCTCGTTAGAACTGCTATAAACTCTTCCCTTATATATATATATATATATATATATATATATATATATATATATATATATATTCAGTTGTATCGATATGAGTTTGTGACCCTATGTTTCACTCTTTTGCGGTCATCAGCAAACTGGTTTATTTTTTAAATTGAATCTATTTATGCCTGTTTGACTATTTTTGGTGGTGTTGGTGGAATCTACTTCTTTTTGGGGGATGACACTGAAATACGCATACACACACAAACACACACATGATTATATATATATATATATATATATATATATATATATATATATATATATATATATATATATAGGTAGCAGCACGGCTGATCAAACGGCGGTTGCTCTTACAAAGAGGAGATTTGGCTCCATCTCTTCCAGCGAGTGCATTTACATACGAACATATGGGTAAAAACAAAACACTTGATAATGATATCGAACAAAAATCCAAAGTATTTACCACCAACCCGTATAAAAAAAAACACCAGTACGAACTCTTAGCTTCTACACTATGATGACCAATGTCCGGAAAGATATAAAATAATAAAGATAAGAAAAAAGAAAAAAAGAACTTCTTAAATAACGACTACCAAAATTTTTCTTCCGAAAGAATATTTCTGAGTGAACTAAATCACATAAGACAAACATTAGTCAACAATAATTTTCCTAACTACATCATTAATAAACAAATAAAATTACTCTTACTAATAAAATGCACGACACCGGTAATAAAAATACCATACAAAAAATCTTAACATATTTTACTGCAACTACAATAATTATAAGCAGGACGAATTCACTATACGAGAAAACCTTAACCATCATATTTTTGATCTAATCCCCAGGAAATATATGAAACTAGCAAGAGAGCCCGAGGATGCAACGGTAAGAGATAGATCAAGTATCGACCATCATAAAGACTGAAAAATAAAATTGGCAAAGATTATTGTTTAAGGTTGACGGACACGCATGTCTTAATTAGTTCTTTTTGTTTTTTTGTTGGTTTCTTTTACGAATTGGTCAAACCCAAACTCAAGCAAAAACATTGTTTTCAATCGTTATGAGTCTACCGATTGAATAGAATTTTATTATAAACAATTGTCTTGTAAATAGTTTTCTTAAAGCATTCTGAATGTAAAAATAAAGAAAAAAGTGTGCAAGAAAATAAGAAACACTACCTACCAAAAAAAGTGAAGTTTTGTTGAAATCGGTTGAAAAATGTAAGAAATCCGATCCCATATATAAACGAAGACACACACACACACACACACACACACACACACACACACACACACACACACACAAACAAACAACCTGGGTTTTATAATAAGTATAACTCGATAAGAGTTGTCCCCCTTTCATACTTGCGACAGAATCGTGTTTTATCGTGTTTTCAAATTGATTTCGTGCAAAAAGTATTGTGTTTTTCCAATTTTGGGCGCTGTCAGAACCACCGCAAGGTAATTTTACGCAGTCCTGTGAAGTTTCGTTGAAATCGGTTGAAAAATGTAGGAAATCCGATCCCATATATAAACGAAAACACACACACACACACACAAACAACCTGGGTCTTATAATAAGTATAACTCGATAAGAGTTGTCCCCCTTTCATTCTCGCGATGCCTCTTAATCGTGTTTTCAAATTGATTTCGTGCAAAAAGTATTGTGTTTTTCCAATTTGGGGCGCTGCCAGAACCACCGCAAGGTAATTTTACGCAGTCCTGTGAAGTTTTGTTGAAATCGGTTAAAAAATGTAGGAAATCCGATCAAATATATAAACGTAGAGACACACACAGAAACTGCGTTTTATAATTAGTAAGATTTATAATGTGTTATAGAAAATGAAAACCCGCAAACCTTGTTGCCACGAATCAAAATAACTCCATCAAATCTAAACTAGCGATATCAAATATTATCTATCAATTTCACTTCCCATTATAAGACCGTTTCTTGTCACAACTCAATTATATCGGACATACTACCAACTCCTTGACTCCTCATGTGTCAATTATCAGATCAAAATGCCATAAATAACATCTATCAACCCACAATTTACCTTCTCCTTAAGAAAAATGCTAGTCAAAAACACTAAAATTTGATATAAATCGCATTTCCAGAAACAACTCGCTATTAAAGAGGCTCTGTATATTAAACATCTCTTTCTCCTACTATCAAACTCACCTTGTTTAACAGTGACGAATTATAACCACCCACTATATATATATATATATATATATATATATAGTGCATGGTATATAAATCACATTATCGGAAATATCTCGCTATTAGACAGGCCCTGTATATTAAACATCTCCTCCTCTCCTACTATCAACTTCACTTTATTTAACATTGTCGAATTATAGTCACGCTATATATATATATATATATATATATATCACATTACCGGAAACATCTCGCTATTAGAGAGGCCCTGTTTATTAAACGTCTCGCTTCTACTATCAAGCTCCCTTTATTGAACAGTGACCAATTATAGCCATATATATATATATATATATATATATATATATATATATATATATATATATATATATATATTATGGCATATAAATAATAATACCAGTAACATCTCGCTATTAGAGAGGCCCTGTATATCGCCTTATTTAACAGTGGAAATAGATGACATTCCAGCAGCGCTTAACGCAAGAAGGATCGGAATAAACACTCTTATTCAGAACAGCACAAAAGTAAAATACAACGTAACCAGTCAAAACACGAGGAAAAACAAACAACACAATCAACAAACACACCACCACCTTGAAAATGGCTATAGAATTGGGTGAAAGGGCTTACGACAATGAACATTATGGAAAATTTCTGTACCCGCTTATTTGTACAAAACAGGAAAAGTAAGGGTACTGGAGAAACTAAATAAAAAGAAATTATTAAAACTTCCTTGTCTGCCGTATTTAAGGAAATATGTTTAAGAGAATGGTTACTGCCCAAGTATATATATATATATATATATATATATATATATATATATACATGTTGAAACTTGACTAATGCATGGAATAATAATGCAACACAAAATGTACTTAGAACAAAATGCATTGAAACAAGAAAATGTACACAATATTTACATATAGTCTTTTGTATATTCCTGGTAAGACCGTTCCTGGAGAATGTGTTGACCGAGTCGCAGTCGGGCAGAGTCTCTGGTTGAATCTCTTGATTCTCCCTCTCTTCCCGGTACCAACCATATTTATATGGTCGGTACTCCACTATGCAAATTAGGTGGATCCTACCACAACAATATATATATATATATATATATATATATAGGATATATATATATATATATATATATATATATATTCAATCCTGTTGTTCACTGCTATTAACAAGAGAGTTTTCTCCTGATGATGGCCACGCTGGCCGAAACTATTCGAGGAAACTAATTGAAATAATAAAACCCAAAAAGTTCAATATACAACCCAATATGTTGGAAAATTTTAATTTTTAATAATTTTTCTTGCTCAAAAAATACACACACATATATATATATATATGTGTGTGTGTGTGTGTTTGTGTGAAGTATTTCGTGGGATGTGCTCAATATCCGTGACAGAGCTAACATATGCAGTTGCCTGGAGTGTTTTTTATAATCTTAAGTTTAACGCTTTCGCGATTTTTATAGTTTTTCTGAAGATCGCGTAAGCTTGAAACCTAAGGTCACAAACAAATTTGCATGCAATCGTATATATATATATATATATATATATATATATATATATATATATATATGTCATAAACACTTGAAGGGTCAAATCTATGTAAATCTAACTATGTTTCTTCTGTTTCATCCCCACTTTCTTTCATTTTATATATCTATCTCTCTCTGTATCTTTTCTCTCTTTCGTACTTCCTTTTTTTTCATTTCTGTCTGCCTGTCGTTCTTTCTTTCTTTATATATATATATGTTCCTTTTCTTTATTTCCTAGTTTCTTTTCACCTGCCTGTCTCTGGTTTACTTTGTTGAATTCCATGACAATTGCGACAGTGATTGATTCAGCTAACCCATATAACATGAATACTTCAAGTACCAATGATCTTGAATCGATATCTGATTCAATGTCACTTTTGAAACGCCGTAACAGCTTTCCCGCGCCTTTTGTATAAATATTTTCACTGTAATTTTTCATTCTTAATGAGCTTTCATCTTCAGGAATTCAAACGAAGTGCCTGATTGGCAGCTAGATGTCATACTTTCGCCGTTGAAATTGCTAACTATAATCATTAAGTTCTATGCAAATATTTTCACCTTCTACTCTCGTCCCAGGCGTAACTCTTTTCTGGCTTCTGGCTCTCTTGTCAACTTCTTCTTCTTCTTTTATGTGCTGTGTTCTTTCCGACTGTAATGTCACCGTCTTTCAAAAAAGAGATAAATCTTTAAACCTTGACGAAACGAATTTGTTCGAAAGTGAACACGTGGAGCCCGCAAAGGAATTTGAAGTTTCTCCCTCTCTCTCGCTATCTCTCTCTCTCTCTCTCTCTCTCTCTCTATATATATATATATATATATATATATATATATATATATGTGTGTGTGTGTGTGTGTGTGTGTGTGTATGTGTAAAAATATATAGAAAATAGGAAAGAACTTGTTATGTAAATAATCCAAAGTTCTTTAGTATTTTTGTTATTAGTTTAAAAAAATAGTGCTCGATACAAAAGTAGAGCAAAAATATAATTATTTATTTAAAAATATGATTCCAACACGCTACATAAGAGGTCTCATGTTTCAAAACAAGAGCCGAAAACTTCAATATAATTATTTGAATTAAATTGAATTAAACTAAGCTCTGTTCTATCTTCAAGCGAAATTTTTTTTGGAATAACTTATTTCTGAAATTTACGTGTTTTAATAGCATATTCATAATTGAAATCAAAATTTCCATGGTAACAGTCAGGGCGATTGTTTAAATAGGGAGGTGTGTTGGGTGTTAATAATATGTATCAGTATAGAGTTACATTCATAGATGTCAAGTCAGGGTAAGGTAGGGGTGTCTAAATTTAAAACGGAAGATGTTTTCGCATAGTCTGGTTTACGTGTCTATGGAGATTGATTTATTTTTTTATTTTATTTCTTTATAAACGGGTTTTGTGTATATAAAAACTGCCGTAACATTTGTTTTTTGACGACTTTATAAAGGGTTATTTATTTTTGTAAGGTATTTAAACTATTTATTATGGCTATGGATTATAAAAATTATATTAATGTATGCTTGTTTTTAAACTAATTATTCAGTGCAAAAATTTGATAATGTCGGCAAAAAACCGTTAACTCACGTCTATTGTTTAATAGATTTTTATTATTTAGAAACTTAAAATGTGCAGTTTATATATATATATATATATATATATATATATATATATGAATATATGAATCAACATTCTAACCACTCTGCAACATTATATATATATATATATATATATATATATATATATATATATATATATCCTGAATATGGTCTATTAGACTGAAACGTCCGACGTTGACATTATATTAACATTAAAACAGCATAATTGCATATTAGGATTTTTGTTTGTTTTTTTTTTTTTCGTATATTTTTCTTATATTTTTATATATATATATATATATATATATATATATATATATATATATATATATATATATATATAAAATTCAAGCACTGTAAAATCACTCATAAGTCGCGAATAAAAGAGATGAATCTTTACACCTGGACGAAATGCATTTGTTCAAAAGTGAATACGCCGAGCCCCCAAATAACTTTAAACTCTCTCTCTCTCTCTCAGTGTACACACACACACACACACACACACACATATATATATATATATATATATAACGAAGATTCTAACCACTCGGACATATATATATATATATATATATATAGATAGATAGATAGATAGATAGATAGATAGATAAACCTAGTGAGTCAGACAAACCTACCCAGGTTTCACCTAAGCTTTCCCTGACGATCCGCGTAGGTGAAACCTAGGTAGGTTTGTCTGGCTCACTAGGTTTGATTAGGTCTGCTCTACTTTTGCATTGATCTCTTTAGTTAGTTTAGTTGGGTCGGTTTTTTTTTTCTTTGGGCTTCAAACCTGTATCTGTGCGATGTTTTTGACAGACTTTCATGTTCCTGGCTCTTTTTTTTTAAAACCTTTTTATCTTCGAGATTATTGGCAAATCAAAAATTGAAGGTTTTTTCGAGAGTTAGTATAGTTACCTATATATATATATATATATATATATATATATATATATATATATATATATATATATATATACTGTAAGCCGCGGAAGAAAAGAGATGAATCTTTACCACTTCACGAGGCGCATTTCTTTGAAAGTGACCACGTCGGCACCCAAATGAATTTGAACTCTGTGTATACCCACCTCCTCCGGCCGACGCATATGTGTCTAGCTAGATATATTGTTGACAGATTTTTTTATACCTAGGAAGCGAAATATATTCTACCGGATGTGAAAATTCGGTTTGCTGAAGCCTGGTTCGCCTTGAATAAAACTGACGTAATCTGGAAATCTGATCTACCACACAAACTCAAACGGAGATACTTTCGAGCCCCTCTAGAGGTGGTTTTAATATATGCTTAACTCTTTTCTGGCCTCCGGTTTTCATGTCAAATTCTTCTTCTTCTTTCATGCGCCGTGTCCCTTCAGGACGTAGGCGATCATGGCTCTCCACTTTATTTCTCAATATGTTTTGTCCTTTTACTACTTCCCCCAAACCCTGTTTTGTCATCTACTTACTTAAGCCCGCATTGCTTTCCCTTGTCTTTCTTGCCCTCTATCCACTTTGTGAGTATCAGATTCTCCAAGCCCTCCTTTCTCGTTACGTGTCCCAGTAATTTCAGCTGCCTCTTCCTAAGTATAAGCCCCCTCCTCTTTTGCATCCTCTCCAAAACGTCACCGTTGCTCACATGTTCGGTTCATGGTGTCCTTAGCATGTTTCTGTAGAAGCATACCTCCGTTGCCTTGAGTCTCTTCTTCATCTTTGAGGAGACCGTCCCACATTCGCTGCCGTAAAAAGAATACGAATATCACGTAATAGTCAGTACTTTTCTTTGTTACCAAAGAAATCCTCCTGTCTCGTAATCCTCTGCCTAGCTTTTGGAATGCGTCTTTCGCCATCTCAATAGGTCTTCGGATCTCAGCGTCGCACTTACCGTCCTCTGTCAGAACACTTCCCTGATATTTACGATCTTTTATAAGCCACTTCCATCTCATTGTTTCCAGTGCTTGCAATGCTCTCTGTTTCTTTACCTGTCATTAATCCAATAAATATTTTCATATTCATTGGGATGAAATCACTTAGAAGAAAATACGAACTGACTTGATTCACAATCTGATTAATTGCTAAGATGTTGACCAAAAATGAAATTTCTTGCGCGATATTTGAAAATCCCTGCCCTGAACCCTTCATAAAAAAATATCAGGATTTAGAATGTAATTTAATTGTAAATGCTAAACACTTCAAATACATCGCCGTGTGGATCTGTGGATCTGTTATAACAAAATTAATATAGGAGATAAGGAAATTGAACATAGGATAGGCTGCGCCAGAAGTAGTTTCTTGCAACACCGCCAGTTGCTACAAAACCAAAAGAAAAATCAACTTGAAAATTCGAGTTCTTATATAACTTCGTCAAATTCAGACTTTCATGGATTTCATGCATGACGCCAGACACATTCAGAAATATCTGAACTGTCAGCGGGATACAACCACTTTTTAAGACTAATGGTTAAAAATGCTTTCGGTGAGTAAATTCTGATGGTCTTGGTAAAGGCCATCCATCTTTGAACATTGTAGGCTAGCGCTACAGAATCACAAAAAACTTCACCAAATAACGAAAACGAAATCAAATGAGGACTATTAACAGCAGTGAAATCTCAAGTGTATAGCATTTCTAACTGGAAGAGAAAATAATGACATAATCAAGATGTTTATATTTCACGCTACTTCATATAAAAAGTTAGTTAGGAAACTCCCCCGTTGCTACTGGAAAGAACGATAACAGCTAGTGGACTTGAGAAACCTATTTTCCTGAAAAATAGTTTTAAGAAAAAAGATTTTTATAAATTTAAACCAAAAGCAGCAATGAATGCCAAAGGTTTCTGTTGTGTATGATACACCTAATTTACATAAGCGGACTACCGACCATATAAATATGGGTTGGTACCGGAAGACGGGGAAGATAGTAGAGATTAAGAAATTGAATCCAGAGACTCTGCCCGACTGCGATTTAGTCAACCCATTATGCAGGAACAGTCTTCCCAAGAATATACCAAACTAACTGTAAATATTGTGTACCTATTCTTTGTTTCAATACATTTTGTTAACGTACATTTTGTGTTGTATTATTCCATGCTTATTTAAGCTTCAACAGTTTCCTTATAGGGAAACGGCTGATTTTACTATTGCCATTTAACATGGATATTTGTCGTGTGGTCTGTTCTACGGCGCATAATGAAGAAAGGTGGCTTGGAAAATTTGATACTGACAGGACAGATTGATGGCAAGAGGGACTGAGGAAAACAATGCATGAACTGCCTTGGGAAGTTGTGGAAATGGATATTAGAACAGGGTTTAGGAGAGATATCACACTTTAACTAAGAGCGACAAAGAACAGGAAATTGTGGAGAGCCATGATCGCCAACACACTGAAGGGGCAAGACACAGAAGATGTTAGGAGCTGGAAATAAGAAGAACAGATACTACATTTTGATCCCAGCTTGATAGCTAGAATATCTACTCCCTCCCACGTGTGTCGTATGTGGCACAAAGCTGATTGTAACGTGGTTTCTCAGAGCCCGTAGGCTCGGCCAACAAATATTCCCTTTCGAACCGGTATAAACGGGTTCAGGGTCAGTCTACCTCCCCGAACGAGACTCTGCTCTTCGGCTGAGCCCCCTCCGGGTTCCTCTCTGCCCGAAGGCAGAGGGTTCGACTGTTTAGCTGAAAGAGATTTCGGCTAGACCAGCTTGATAGCTAGGCAGTGAAGAAGAGCATAATGCCAGTAGAATTGGCTGCACTGTCAATCAATACCGAATGTTTCCTTATAAGGAAACCACTAATATTACCATTTCTGTTATGAGATGCTTTCGTTTTTTTACCATTCTTTCTATCGTCTTTTACTTTGCGAGACTCTGACCTCCAATTCGTTGTTAACAACGCAATGAATGGCTTGTAAATTTTAACCCTTCCCAAGCGAAACTCCCATCATTTAATCACCGTATAGGACAATTTTTTTAAACTTCCATCTACATGACTGATGCTGACATTCAGTCGCTCTGGCTGCCCAGTCAAAGAATGCCAAATGTTTCCTTGTAGATGAAACGACTAATATTACCATTACTATTAATCAGGAATTGCCCGGAAACATTTTCCTATACCCTGTCAGATTAAGAAGATCAGACCAAAGAAATTTATTGTTCGATATCTCATCAGTCGCTCCGGACAAAACTTTGCTTTGTCATTTCTTCATAGTCATCGAAGAATATTCTCGGACCTTCATGATTTTTGACAAATATCAAAACAAGACCCGAGCAAATTTCGCAAAGAATATCTATTCATCTGATACCTATTTCTGGGCTTTTTGAAGGGGTGTAATATTTAGCAAACTTGTCTTGCTACACCAACAACAACTAAATAACGAGATAGGTCCTTCTACTTGCTCTATTCTTGTGGATTTTAGTAACATCTAAGCTCAGCTTCTTAAATTACTAAGTAAAAGCTTACAGGCTAAAATATAAACGACTAATATTTACTTTTCTTTGAACTAAGTAAATGAATATATAGACTCAAATATATACAAAAAGAATGAGTTCGTTTACACGAGAATTATGTATCCTATATAGTCTATTCTATATTTTTATCTAAGGCTTATGGCAATATCACGTTCAAACAATGGTGCCCATACAATCATCGAAGTTAAACAACATTAAGTCTGGCCAGTACCTAGATGGGTGACTGTTTGGTAATACCAAGTGCTGTCAGCTTGGATGTGAAAGTCAGGTTCATTATATTGTCTTACATGCAAAATAACCTGAGAAAAGGTATGGATCCATCTCTTATCCTCCCAGCTTTGGATTAATTAGTAACACTTGTATTACTGAAATCATTTTTATTTTTAAAAAATTATTCTTATAATTTAAAATTATTTTCTGGCTTTAAGTATTAACCTGCAAAGGGTTGATAAGGCCTAGAAATCAAATCAATCATATTTCCCTGACCTAGAAAATATGTTGTATGGTCACCTTGACAGATTATGGTTCATTTTGAAAGGTTAACACAGCTAAAATTTGAAGTTTGCTGCTTGTGATTTTTTCAGAAACTTTAGAAAATAGACTGGGCTTACGCAGACTACTGTTAAATGACTCGAGATTTGTTGACAATTTTAAGAAAGATATTCACACACAGAAAAGTTGAAACATCATATTTGTCAAACGTTTTAGAAGATACCATTCGAATCTTTAAACGATATTATATAAACCTTTAATTTCTTCACTTTAAATCAAAAAGGAAATGAAAATGTTTATGCAATATAACATTTGTAACATGTTTCGATATTAGATTAGGCAAAACCGGTTGATAAAACGTAAACAAAACAATGAAGATAAAAATTTCTGAATGACACATTGATGAACAGCAACAATTTTTCCTTTTTTATTGCTTTCATATTTTTATTGCTTTCATATTTCTAAATGACACAAAATTCAACTTGTGTTGGGCGCCATCTTAATGAAAATGAGAGCAAATTCTTGCTTTGATTATTCTTGAAGTATTTGGAACATGAGAGTTCTGGAAACGCTGCTTAAAAGAGGAAAGCAAGAAGAAAATAAGACAATTGGTCAAGAGTAAAATGAAACAAAAAATGTTATTAAAATAAAACGCTAAAGCCGAATATATATAAAAAATTAGTCGCCTATTCGTAACTATCTATTTCAGGTTTTATATATCTATATATGTATCTATATATCTATTTATCTATCTTTCTATCTATCTGCCGTTTCTTTTCTTTCTGTCTGTTCGTTCCTTTTTCTATCTACGTAGTTTGGATTATTTCTTTATCAATATATCTATTAATCTATCGATCTTTATCGTGTTTTTCTTTTCTATTTTTTATTTCTATCTATCTATCTATCTATCTATCTATCTTTTCTTTCTTTCGTGTTTGGTATCTCTTCTTTGCTTTCTGTCGTGCATTCTTTCTAACTTTTCTTTCTTATTTCTTTCGTTCTTTGTACATTTTATTTATTTCTTTGTTTTTCTTTCTTTCTTTATCTATTTCGTTTCTTTTAGCTGAGTTTTATTTTCTTACTTTATTCCGTTCTATCTATCTATCTATCTATCGATCTCATGCTTTTCTTTATCTATCTATCTATCTATTTCATCCTTTTCATATCTATCTATCTATCTATCTATCTATCTATCTATCTATCTATCTCATCCTTTTCATATCTATCTATCTATCTATCTATCTATCTCATGCTTTTGTTATCTATCTATCTATCTATCTATCTATTTCATCCTTTTCATATCTATCTATCTATCTATCTATCTATCTATCTATCTATCTATCTATCTATCTATCTATCTCATGCTTTTCTTATCTATCTATCTATTTCATCCTGTTCATATCTATCTATCTATCTATCTATCTATCTATCTATCTATCTATCTATCTATCTGCTTTTTGCCCTTTCTTTCATTCTTTCGGCCTAGCCATCTTTCTTTTCATTCTTTCTTTCGTTTTATCTATCTATCTATCTATCTATCTATCTATCTATCTATCTATCTATCTGTCTGTCTGTCTGTCTGTCTGCATTTTGCCCTTTCTTTCATTGTTTCGGCTTGGGTATCTTTCTTTACATTATTTCTTTCGTTTTATCTATCTATCTATCTATCTATCTATCTATCTATCTATCTATCTATCTATTCCTTTTCTTTCCTTCTTTCTTTTTTTCTTTCTTTCTTTATTATTACTTTATTTATTTCTGTCTGTCAAACGAGAGGAAGTGTGATTGATTCAGCTAACACATGTAACACGCATACAATGAAAGTAATACTCGTGTACAAAAAACTAAAAAATATCAACAAACTCGGACGTATTGTTTCCAGTATTTGATGGATTCCAACATGCATGCAATTTTTGGTTAAGACATCTCTGTGTAAAAAGATCATTATTCGAAAAGAAAAGAATCTTTTTAAAAATTCAAATTAGACGAGTTGAAAATGAATATCCGAAAATGAAAAAAATAAAATGAATGCACACACGCATATTTCATTTTCTCCATGAAACTGTAGATTCTTCTGTAGAATACAGAAGCAGATACTCCCCATGTAATTTGATGTTGTATAGTTTCAGCAACAAGTAGCTTTTCACAGGGTGGGGGAGTTTGCTAGCTCCTCACCAAACAGATTTTGATTTTAATGTTGGCCTTCGAATACAGTTGCTAGCCAAGGTTAAAGGGTCAAGTCTACATTGTAATTTCACTGTTAAGTCGCGAAAAAAAAAGATGATTCTTTACTCCTTGACGAAGCGCATTTGTTCCAAAGTGAACACGTCGTCTCCCAAATGAGTTTAACCTCTGTGTATACCCCCGCCGACACACACGAGTCTAGCTAGATAGATTGTAGACATCTGAATCTTTTTTATATAAATAGGAAGCAAAATAAATTCTTTGGGAAAGCATGAGAAAATTCGCTTAGCTAAAGCCTGGGCCGCTTTGAATAAAACTGATGTAATCTGGAAATCTGATCTCCCAGATAACCACAAACGGGGATACTTTCGAGCCACTGTAGAGATGGATTTAATATACGCTGACACTGCTTGGAAATTAACTAAACCTCTAGGGTCTAAGCTTGATGGAGCCTACACTTGGATTTTGAGAACTATACCTAATATCTCTTGGAGACAATATCCAACTAAATCGCGGCTTTATGGATCCAACACCGATATTTCTACAATTTTGCGTGAATGTAGAAGGCGCTTCGCAGGTCACTGTTGGCGAGCAAAGCAAGAACTTGCGAATGACTTACTGCTCTGATCATTTACCCATGGTGCAAAACAAGCGAGTCTTTGAGTATAATTCCACTATATGTAGCATTTAATTTAAAAATACACTCGCCAGTAGTTTAAAATCTCCCGAGGAGGCATATTTATGGTCTCAAAATATAATTGCCATTATGTAGCTATTTTTAACATGTCTTATATATATATATATATATATATATATATATATATATATATATATATGCGGTGTGGTGGATACCGGCTCTGATTGAGAAATCGGAGAGCCGAGTTCGAATTCTACTCGAATCCATTACATTCATTTGCATGCTATTACCATTGAGAAAGTTATGAATCCTCTTCATCTTCCCCCAGCAAATAGCAAGACAGAGTGGGTTCTACAGCATTGGGTGGCAATCTGAATAGGACAATGACAACTCTGAATTCAAAACCTGCAGAGGGCTGTTTGGGACCCTTGTGGTACGTGGTGCAACAAACCTCTGTATTCGGCTTTCCAAAATGTGCGGTTGGTTCTGCACAAAACCTTCACCATTATAATCAAATCATATGTGCAGATGTCTGGATGTCGTTTCCTAGGAACTGAGTGCTTGACCCTGACACCTCGAAAAACACCTCGAAATATGGCGACAAAGATGAGGACAATAGTCCGAATAATGTAAATAGTGCACATGATACTTCATCTCAGAAATATAGACAGATACTGAAAGGCCGAAACGTTGTAATAAATATGGCGACGAAGATGAGGACAATAGACCGAATAATGTAAATAGTGTACATAATTCCTCATCTCAGAAATATAGACAGATACTGAAAGGCCGAAACGTTGTAATAAATATGGCGACGAAGATGAGGACAATAGACCGAATAATGTAAATAATGTACATAATACCTCTTCTCAGAAATATAGACAGATACTGAAAGGCCGAAACGTTGTAATAAATATGGCAACAAAGATGAGGACAATAGACCGAATAATGTAAATAGTGTACATAATACCTCTTCTCAGAAATATAGACAGATACTGAAAGGCCGAAACGTTGTAATAAATATGACGACAAAGATGAGGACAATAGTCTGAATAATGTAAATAGTGTACATAATACCTCATCTCAGAAATATAGACAGATACTGAAAGGCCGAAACGTTGTAATAAATATGACGACAAAGATGAGGACAATAGTCTGAATAATGTAAATAGTGTACATAATACCTCATCTCAGAAATATAGACAGATACTGAAAGGCCGAAACGTTGTAATAAATATGGCGACAAAGATGAGGACAATAGACCGAATAATGTAAATAGTGTACATAATACCTCTTCTCAGAAATATAGACAGATACTGAAAGGCCGAAACGTTGTAATAAACATGGCGACAAAGATAAGGACATTGGTCCGAATAATGTAAATAGTGTACATAATACATCATCTCAGAAATATAGACAGATACTGAAGGGCCGAAACTTTGTAATAAATATGGCAACAAAGATGAGAACAATAGTCTGAATAATGTAAATAGTCTACATAATACCTCATCTCAGAAATATAGACAGATACTGAAGGGCCGCAAGGTGGTAAAAAATATGACGACAAAGATGAGGACATTTGTTTAAATAGAACCAGCAAGGATTTTCTGTTTATTATACTTTTATATCTTCCAGATAATGTGTTGAGTATAATATAATATTCTATGTTGTCGATATATCCAATATATATGGCTGGAAAGATAGAATGTCCCTTTCCGAACTTGAAATTGTAAAGAAAACAGGGCAAGTAATCTCGAAATGAAAAGACAAATATATATGTGTATGTAAATGAATTGAAAAGGCACACTTCGAATCATATGGCAAACATAGGATGGCAGTGCCAAGAAAACCGTCTGGTTTCAAGGTTTTTCATTCTACCGAAGTCTGTGTTGGCCTTATCGAATGCCTTCCCCTACACACTCGATAACGTGAACATCTTTATTTCCGTTCGCTGTCATTTCTTATCTCAGTTACCGTGATCTAATTTTGTTCCCTATCAGACTCCATAGTTTGTTGGAAATTAATGGCGCTCAACTTCAGTAGAAGACATCGGAATCTCAAGAGATTTATAGAAAATCATGGAACAAAAGATAAACAGAGCAAACCAAAAAGAAAGAGAGAGACGAATAAATAAATAGCAAACAAATACAATACATCTGTTTAATCATTGGCTTCCTACGCGTGGTGTATTAAATAAAATCCGCCCAGTCTGAAAAAGAATGTCAATATATTCTGATTAGCGTCGCTATATATATTTGAATCGCGTAGATTTTGTAATTAATTAAATCTAGGCTTGAGAAGGATAACGTTAAGACATGGATATATTTACTAAGTTATCAACGAGAAAAGATCCTTATTCATAAGAAAAAGTAGCCAAGTTATCGACACTCTAGAAGAGGAAGGTATTTTATCAATCAACACAAGGAAAAAATTAAAAAAGGATTAATATTTATAACGACTGAAACTAACGACCATTAAAACCCAACCCCCAGAGTTGGTCGGATAATAGAATGTATGTTCTCAGTTAGTCACCGTGATGCTTAAACGTTCTATTGCAGCTGTTGTGAATATGGCAATGAAGATGAGGATAACAATCCGGATAATGTAAATTATGTAAGTAATCATAATACCTCATCTCAGAGATATAGAGGCTGAAACGTTGTGAATATGGCAACGAAGATGAGGATAACAGTCCGAATAATGTAAATAATGTAAGTAATCATGATACCTCATCTCAGAGATATAGAGGCTGAAATGTTGTGATTATGGCAATGAAGATGAGGATAGCAATTCGAACAATTTTAGTAATGTATGTAATTATGATACCTCATTTCAGAGATATAAAGGCTGAAACATTGTGAGTATGGCAAGAAAGGTGAGGATAATAACCTGAATAATGTAAATAATGCAAGCAATCATAATATTTCATCTCAGAGATATAGAGACAACAAATTTTCTGTCCAAGAAAGAAAATAAGGCCCAATAGCCACTTAATATATGCAGACATGTATGTACGGCCACTTCTACTAGGGCAGCTAACAAATCCCTATTACAGACGTATGCTCAGGCGCAATGGTGTTTATTCAACACCTACAGAGCCCACCTCTGGATTGTACTGCAATTATGCAGAGCAGACCTTATTTACAGTTTCTGGGAAAGAGCGTGTTAACTAGAGTGATCAGCAATTTGAACAAGAACAACACGCTCATGCCCTCGGCCACGATGACTTGCCTGTGATTCCGTGGTAGGACAGCTATCGACGGCCACCAATGGTACAGTCCACCCAATTTCACTCACAAGACTTGGGTCAACTCGTGGTATGGTTTTCAGGCATATTCCAAAGTCCGATAACTTAAGGAAGTCTCCACTGCTGACAAATCAACCGGGTCTCAGGGTCAAATCGGTTAAAAGCACGTCAAGCTAAATTACGGTTCCGTATAGGATACAGGTTCGAATCCTGTCGGTGGACGAATATTTTCTGCGAAACTTTCTCGGACATTCAGGCCGGTAAATGTTGTTTAATACTGTTTATTATAAACAGAGCATTTACTTAAATATTTGTATCTATTAAAAGAATGTATAAACATAAAAATGTCTTAAAATAATTGTCGGACTTTGTCCATTTCATAAATTGTGACGTGGTTTGCTTACATTTGATACTCCATGAGCAGATATGAATGTACGTGAGAGATTCATAGAAGATTGAAGTTCAAATACAGTAAATTCGACCTGGCTAACCGAACGCTCTGTAGCCAAATCGGTTAAGAAAAAGCTTTAATGATTAAAATCCTATCATATATATATATATATATATATATATATGGTTGGATAGATGTGACTCTATCTCTGTTATTGAGCGCTTTCTAATAAGTACCGCGCATATGATATATAAATGATTATACATATATATATTTATTTATATTTATATACACTTTTCACACAGATATATATATATATATATATATATATATATATATATATATATGTTAGGACAAAGAACAAGTAGAAAACATGTTTCGCTTTATTAAAGCTTCATCAGAGATCAAGATGGAAATGATAATAAAAAGACAAAAATCATAGTTACGCAAGACAAAGAACAGGAAATTGTAAACAACCATGATAGCCAATGTACTCACGGCGCATGACACATTGAGAAAGACTAAGATAAAATGTGTTTATCAAGATGGTCGCAATCACATGCAGCATCAATTGCTATAGTATCGGATTTATTTAAAAGCTCTTTATAAAACCTACCTGGCCAACGAAGCATGTTCCGTTGTGTATCTGCAGAGGGTGTTACACTAATGAGACCGATTATATTAACAATGTCACAGATATTCAAACAGCGGCAAGGAAATACCACTTCCGTTTTATTTATTTATTTATTTATCTTTTTTTTTATAATTCGTTCTTTTCCGAATTGCAATATTCTGCTTTGCTACGTGTCTCCACAACGGATATCGATTGTTCGCATATTCGATCTATTATTCATTGTTCACATCCCTTGAGGAATAATAATAATAATAATAATTTTGAACCGAATAAGTATCGATTTGTTGAGAGTATATGCACTGTTCACTGTGAAAAGAAATCGCTTTAGTTTATTAACCGCGTTTATTTTGCCTTTTGCCGCGGACTTGGTCGTAAAAGTGACAGCCAATACTCGCGTTAAAATAAACATTTTTCCATCACGTGTGTGTTCCTCTTTCATTTGGACTTCATTACGCCTCTGTGTGAAAAAGATCTCACAACATCAACCCCACCCACATGTCCAGATCTGTTATTTCGATCCTGATACATGAATAAAATAGAGGTACTACCTGGTCAGTTTATTTGAAGAGTTTTTAATCACCAACGAGACCTAGTTTTTCCATCATTCAACTTCCCTGATTAACACCAGTCAAAATGATGCTGATTAAATCATCGGTTCCTTCTATCGCTCTATGAAATATCAGACACTTCCTGCCATGCACCCACATGATATATATATATATATATATATATATATATATATATACATATATATATGTGTGTGTGTGCGTGTGTGTATATATATGTATATACACACATATATATGCAAACATATATGTATATATACACGCACATATATACACACACATATACAGACACACACACATATCCATCTATCTATCCATATATATATATATATATATATATATATATATATATATATATATATATATGTTATACAGCGAACCAGTACTGCCGGCGAATGGCATAATTTAGCTCTTGAAAATATATTTCCATTGAGCACTGTTGAGTCATAAGCTACTTCTATAAACAACAGCCACCTGCTTTAATGCAAAGCTCTTCAGTAAAATGAATGGAGTACTTTGGCTGATTGGCATGTATTTACATTCATGAAAACAATACGCTAGATATAAGTGTTTCTCTCTCTCGAATGAAGATAGCTCAGCGGCAGAAACTCTGATTATTTATTGTGATACAGTGAAACAGTACTGTCTGCGAATGACATAATATATTGATATATATATGACTTCCGTTAGTCTTTCCATCCCTCACACCCTCTAAAATAACCATACATTGTCTGGCCGAAACGAAATTTTAGGGAGAAGTGCAAATAGATAAGTGGTGGGGGTGTACAAAGTACAGTTGATTTTACTAGGGTGAGTAGATTAGTACAAGAAATGTTAAGTCATCTGGAAAAATTAACAGTGTTATTATTTCACGTACAAAATACTCTCACTATTTAAAAAAAAACAATTTAATGATTAAAATAACAAATTTTATTTAATAAAAAAAAAGCAATATTGTTTTTTTTAATATATTTTCTTTTTTTTTATATTTCATCGATCTGTTTGCAAAATTGAACGTAGATTTTGTAAATCTCGACAAAAATGTTAGCGATAATTTCAACAGTACGAAAATACGAGGATTTCAATACGCGTCAATATGTTGCAAAATCACTTGTAATATATACATATATATATATATATATATATATATATATATATTAAGTCCTATATTCTGCGACTTTCCCTATATATATATATATATATATATATATATATATATATATATATATATATATATAGGTGAGGGAAAAGTATTTTAATTCTTAATCATATTTTAAAAGTTTATTTTTTTTTAATATTTTTTTTTTATTTTGCGAAAAACAATTTTGACGAATAAAATGGATGAATAACAAGATATATTGATGCACTGAAAGAAAAAAAATTGAATGTCTTGAAATGTGTTTTGAGCAGGAGGAGGACATTTAAGACAGCACATATAATAATTAAATATCTACTAAATAATATTTTCATGTGTAATAATAATTTCAATAAAATTATCTCTATGATACGCATCTTTTGCTTTACTATATATATATATATATATATATATATATATATATATATATAAATATATATATATATATATATATATATATATATATATATATATATATATATATAAAGTTTTAGACACATTATGTCTAATTGTTTTGTTATCGAACTTCTCCTAGGGTTTTGGCGATAGCCCCCCATAATTACATATATTCTGAAATTATGTTACACTGGGTACAAGAAAAAGTAGAATTCATTTTGATCAAATGTGGGGCTGAGTGTTTGGTTGGAGGTGCAAAAATTTCCCATAGATTTCTTTTTCCCTTTGATATAAATTAAATTTGAACTACTGAATGGACTTAAATTAAGTATCTTTCATTTTGATCAAAGGGAGTCGCGGGTGTGTGGCACGAAACACCCACTCAAGTTGTTTCACTTTGATTTAAATTAAATTAAAATTTGAACAAGAGAATGACTCCTATCAAAACTGTAGAGGGAGAAATCCAGAAGATGGAGGTCACATCGGCATGATCATTGAGTAATACTGAAATGCATAATTTTTTTCCAAAAATTATAACAATGATGTAAAATCAGTCATCATTTTCCTACAATATATATATATATAATTATTTTGAAAAAATATGATTCCTTCGCTACATAAGAGTTCTCGTGTTTCAAAAACGAGAGCTGAAAACCTCAATATAATTATTAAAATTAAATTGAGTTAAGCCTTGTTTCATCCTAAAGCGAAAATTTAGAAATAACCAATCTTGAAATTTACGAATCTTTATAAGCATGTTCATTCGTAAAATTAATTACTATGGAAACGGCTGGGGCGACCATTTTGGTAAGGGGCGTAAGAGATAATTTTTATACGCATATCAATCACTTTCGGAAAGAGGTCAAGCCGAGGTAGGCTGGGCTTATCCATTTCAAAGCGAATGATGGCATTCATGTGCGCACATTGTCTTGTCAGTCACAGCGAAAGAGAGTTTTTGGCACCATAATATGTCCTTAAGTGTCTAGAGAATTTTGTTCTATTATATATATATATATATATATATATATATATATATATATATATTTCGGGCGGATACTCGCACCAAACATTCCTCTTTTCCTGAATGAAGAAAGGACAAGGAGGTGAATTTAGAAAGAACAAAGCGAATATTGAAAGAATAATGTGGCGAATATAGAAAGGAAAATGTGATTGTAGAAAGAACGGGGCGAATATTGAAAGACCAACGAGGCGAATATAGAAGGAATAATGAGGCGAATATAGAAAGGAAAATGTGATTGAGGAACGAGGCAAATATTGAAAAGAAAATGAATATAGAAGGAATAATGAGGCGAATATAGAAAGGAAAGATAGAAAGAACAGGGCGAATATTGAAAGAATCGAGGGCGAATATAGAAGGAATAATGAGGCGAATATAGAAAGGAAAATGTGATTGTAGAAAGAACGGGGCGAATATTGAAAGACCAACGAGGCGAATATAGAAGGAATAATGAGGCGAATATAGAAAGGAAAATGTGATTGTAGAAAGAACGGGGCGAATATTGAAAGACCAACGAGGCGAATATAGAAGGAATAATGAAAGAATATAGAAAGGAAAATGTGATTGAAAGAACGATGCAAATATTGAAAGACCAACGAGGCGAATATAGAAGGAATAATGAGGCGAATATAGAAAGGAAAATGTGATTGTAGAAAGAACGAGGCAAATATTGAAAGACCAACGAGGCGAATATAGAAGGAATAATGAGGCGAATATAGAAAGGAAAATGTGATTGTAGAAAGAACGAGGCAAATATTGAAAGACCAACGAGGCGAATATAGAAGGAATAATGAGGCGAATATAGAAAGGAAAAATGTGATTGTAGAAAGAACGTGGCAAATATTGAAAGACCAACGAGGCGAATATAGAAGGAATAATGAGGCGAATATAGAAAGGAAAATGTGATTGTAGAAAGAACGGGGCGAATATTGAAAGACCAACGAGGCGAATATAGAAGGAATAATGAGGCGAATATAGAAAGGAAAATGTGATTGTAGAAAGAACGGGGCGAATATTGAAAGACCATCGAGGCGAATATAGAAGGAACGAAAGGAAAATGTGATTGTAGAAAAGAACGGGGCGAATATTGAAAGACCATCGAGGCGAATATAGAAGGAATAATAAGGCGAATATAGAAAGGAAAAGTGATTGTAGAAAGAACAGTATGAAAGACCAACGAGGCGAATATAGAAGGAATAATGAGGCGAATATGAAAAGAAAATGTGATTTGTAGAAAGAACGGGGCGAATATTGAAAAACCCGCGAATATAGAAGGAATAATGAGGCGAATATAGAAAGAAAATGTGATTGTAGAAAGAACGGGGCGAATATTGAAAGACCAATGGGCGAATATAGAAGGAATAATGAGGCGAATATAAAGGAAAATGGATTGTAGAAAAAGAACGAGGCAAATATTGAAAGACCAACAGAGGCGAATATAGAAGGAATAATGAGGCGAATATAGAAAGGCCCTAGAAACCCGTGGCAAATATTGAAAGACCAACGAGGCGAATATAGAAGGAATTCGAATATAGAAAGGAAAATGATTGTAGAAAGAACGAGGCAAATATTGAAAGACCAACGAGGCGAATATAGAAGGAATAATGACCGAATATAGAAAGGAAAATGTGATTGTAGAAAGAACGATGCAAATATTGAAAGACCAACGAGGCGAATATAGAAGGAATAATGAGGCGAATATAGAAAGGAAAATACGATTGTAGAAAGAACGATGCAAATATTGAAAGACCAACAGGGGCGAATATAGACAGGAATAAGGAGGCGAATATAGAAAGGAAAATGTGATTGTAGAAAGAACGGGCGAATATTGAAAGACCATCGAGGCGAATATAGAAGGAATAATAGGCGAATATAGAAAGGAAATGTGATTGTAGAAAGAACGAGGCAAATATTGAAAGACCAACGAGGCGAATATAGAAAGAACCTTAAAATATTTTAAAAACTTATTTTACAGCTAAAAATAAATGATGTTCGTAAAACATTCATAGAAGATTAGAAGCTTTACTCCACTAATAAAACTTTACATCACCCTAGAACGTCCGATCTTCTTTGGGGGAAAATAAGTAAATTGAGTGATTTGTTTGTTTTTTTGTCTTTTTACGGAATATTAACATTTTTTTAAGCGATGACCCCAAGTAAGGCGGGAATCCACTAGCACGCAAGGGATTACAGAGATTATTATTTGTGCAGGATTCCATTCCCGGAATCCACAACATAATCTGAAGGGAGTTCCACAGGCGGAAAGTGCGAGAAACGAAACCGTTGGAGTAGAAGTGGTGGTTACATTTAACTATTTCAACAGTAAATAGGTGGAACCTAGACGCTAATCTATTAGCGTGCTTAAATTCATGTAGTCGGGGCACCAGGTGAAAATAAAAGCTCGTCAGAGCAGTTGCCATGAAAATATTTGTAGAAAAGACAGAGGGAAGCCATACTACGTCTGCGAGAAAGTGAGTAAAATCGAGTTGCCAAGCCAGGATCAATTATATTGCATATCTTTCTTCGGATTTTGTCAAGAACCTTGAAATGAATAGCAGAAGCACCAGTTGAAAGCTGAAACATATTTTTTCGATTGTAACAGCTATCTATTCTACTATTTTATTTTCTCGGTGCATGTCTATTGGATTAATAATTCTTTTCAGATACCGAAGATATTCAGCTACATATCTTACTATTTAATCCTTAGATGCGGAGCGAATGTGTGGAATCATTCATTTCCCAATTATATTTACGCGTAACGAATCCGATTTGAATTCGAACTCGACTCACCGATTCCTATTACGTCCGTTTATCCATTACACCATCCGCACATCAAAGTTTACAAACCTGGTATCTAGTACTGACCCGGTTCGATGTTGCTTAACTTCAGTGATCCGTCAGCCCTAAAACAAATAAAGATATATTTAATTTATCCCATACAATTTATTTAATTTCTCGCAACGTTTACATGTATAGCTCAAATTCAGCCATTGTAAGGCTCGCGAGACATTCAGTGTAGAGTGATACACTTAAAATCGTTATGATAAATGGAACAGATGATACGAGTGAAAGAGCAGATGGAAAGAAATTAAAATTATGAGTGTGGCACCATGCATCCAGGCGATTTGAAAGATATATTTATATATATATGATTTGCTTTTTTACGGTTTATCAACCATTTGAGGATTATTTAAGTCCGAAATGTATTTTAGGTTTTAAGAATAATTATTTCTTTTTGAAAGTGGATTGTGGCGCCATGCATCCAGGCGATTTGAAAGAAAGAAAAAGAAGAAAAAGAAAAAAAAAAGGGTTATTTTGGATACGTGTCAAATGTCGAAAGGAGTTTCATTACAATGACAATGAGATTGAGTGGATACGGAGGTGTTATCTAAACTATTGGTTAAAAGGCCACCTGCGAACAAGCATTGACCGATTTCCACTGTCCGCGTGAATGGAATTGTGTTATCAAGAGATGTCACCAAAGAAAGTCCACTTGAAAACGTTAGATTTTGCTAATTGACAAAACACAGGTGTAGCTTAGAGCCTTAGCTGGGTATGGAAAATTAAAATCCCACACAAGTACTTTCACTGGTTAAGTTTTTTTTCGACAAAACAGACTTTTGCCCTGCGATAATAAAATTTTGTTATCAGACACATGAACCGAAGGAAAATGAAATATTTTTATTTCTGCTTTGGAGACACCAGACTGGCTGAGAACTTGGGGAAAATTCCTTTCTTAGACCATGTCGGAAAATCCAGCCGTCTAATGCATTACCGATAAACTGCTTGACAAACGCCGCGCGTTGAACAAAGAGCTGTCACATTATCCGTTCATGATAACGATTTGAAGGAAAGAAAAAGAAAAAAAAAGAGGAGAGATCATTAATTTTTTAGTTAAGCAAGGTATATTTCTTTTCCAAAACAAAGCCACGGGTTGTTCACGCCCGACTAAGACGTCATTGGCCAAGTGATCACATGACGCACGAAGGAGGGAAGGATACCCGACCAAGACCTCATTGGCCGGGAGTGGTCACGTGACGCACGAACAAAACTGTCGACGCCCCTATCCAGAGTGTAAGTATGAGAAACCGCTACGAAGAAGTGGGGAGGGCAGTTCACCCCCCTCAGAAGCATGGTGAGAAAGTGGGAATGAGAAAAAGTTACCAAAAATGGAAAAAGTGGAAAATCCTAACCAGAAATAAAAGAGGTGGATATGTATTTAGAATTATCGAGGAACCCCGACGTCAACAGACCCACCCCCGGTTTTGGTCGGCGTCAATAAAAAAACGAAGCCCCACCAGACAGAAAATGAGTTCGTTCGACCCTGGCGGGCAGAAGACAGTTAATTCAGCCCCGGACGACAGAGATGAGTGCCCAGTGTTGAAGCCGCCTCAAGATAGCTGACCAAGATTCACGCAAAATTTTGACTCTTCTTCAACCAAGAACAATTGTTTGAAGAGCGACATAGAACCTGACCACAGAAATAAGTTTTTCGACTTTCGTCGAAAGACACACGAAACACAAATTTCTTAGAGAGCAGACAACTTGAAGCGTTAAAAACTTGCCTAGCGAAAGCGACGCCACAATCCACAGAACGGGTCGGGAGATAGATGCAGTCCTATGTATCGAACAACTAGACATAAAAAGTTTGTTACCTTTTTCTTTTGATACTTTGAACTTTTGAGTTTTTCATTTTCTTTTTTTTATGCATATTTGTGTGGTATCACCCCCGTTGAACTCAATTTGCATTACGGCCCCAACCCCTGTTTGATCTCGTCTGTCTAAGATCAATTCACAACGTGGGTAGGCAGACTGGAGATCAGTGCAGTTACCTTGGTAACCAGGCGTTGGAAGCAGGTTGGGAACGGCGAGGCTGATATCAAATCTAACCAGATTCCACCCGAATCACCAAAGGGTTAGAACGTCACGTTTGGGGCCGCGAGCAGTTGGTCACCCGGACGGAGCAGCGCGAAGGCGAACAGTTTGGAGCGCTGCGGCGAAGACGTCACAATTGGTGCTGTTTAGGGACGTCACATCTGGTGTCGTGACCGGGATAGACCCTGGAACGACCACGTCACAACTGGCGCCGTGGTAGATCAGGATAGAACGTCACAATTTGCGCTGCGACCGGGGGACGACGTCACATGAGGATGAGGATAAAGTTTGACCTTTGACGTGAAGAGGTTAAGATTGTTATGTGTAGGAAGCAATCTTTCGGGTGTCTGTTTAGAAGAGTAGCAATTTTCGGAAAAATGCTTTCAGAGTGTAACTTTTTCCTAACTTTTGGAATACAGGGGAAATGAAAACGATTCGACTCCGTGGAAGTAGACATGACATGTTCTAGTTGTAAAGATCTGAATTGTCAGTTCTAAAGAACGGAGATCATCTGAACATTTGTCATAGATATAGCAACGTACCTTACGACTTTTTGCCCGTGTGAAATATCCTGTAGAGTGGATTGAAAGTTTTCTTCCCACAAGCCCCTAAAATGACTTAAAATTACACCAAGACTGGAAAGTAAAGATTCAGTATACCCAGTGTCCTTGTTTGTTGCCCTTTGAATCATTTCTATCACCGGAATCAGACCCCTGGGTTGACCGAGCTCAATTTCGGGATATGGTCGCAACCATATATTGTCTAGCAAAAACTATAGTTCTTTTTTGTGACGGCGTACGAAACAGAATCATTCAATGCGTTTGACAAGTTCATGGCGGGTCAACTTTGTACTGGGGAAACTGTCGATGAATTTATGGTGGAGCTCCAGAGTTTGGCTCGGCTGGTTGACTGACAGTTGCCTGAGTGATGGATGCTATGCGCATTCGTGTCTCGGTCTCCCACATGAAGTTAGACGTCTTCTTAAAGCATCATCTAAAATAAAGACTATGACTTTGTGGCAAATTGTAACTCGAGCAAGGGACATTGTGAACGATGATCAAAAACCTGAAGAGTCATTCGCCGCGTCCGTTAAACGAACCCGAGCTGAGATCCCCTCCTTCTGCCATGCGCAAGGGAGGCATAATTTGTTTCAGGTGCTCTGGTCCCAAAAACTTTGCTAAGAAATGTTTTAAAAAAAAGGCGGGGAATCCTGGAGCGGGGAGATAATCCGTCACGCAGATCACTACATAAAATACGATGCTTTCGTTATATCAAGGTTGGAGACATCTCGTGTGAGTGCCAAGGAAACGGTTCAGGGAGTTTTAAATTTATTTTGTATTCTAATTTATAACGTAAGGTTGGTTTAGTTAAGTATTTTATTGCTTCTTAAAGAGTCCTTTATTAATGTTCGATGGATAATTTTGTTTGAATATTTGATTTCATTTAAAATTGCTATAAAATTTGAAAAGCGACATTGAAGCCTTTTTTAATATTTGTTCACGTTTTATTTCCGTTCAAATTTGAATTCTCTTTTTCGGAATAATTTCATTGGCTTAAAACGTATCAACATTTTCTCATGTTATTTTCTTAACTTTCCTCTTCCTTTTGAATATACGCCTCTCTTTTTTTGCCTTTCTTTTCTTTCTATTCTCTTGGTAGTAGGATTAATTTCTTATACTTTCTTTTCTTTCGTCTCCCTTTTTCCTGTTATTGATTTCTTACTTTCTTTCCTATTTTTCTTTATAAAAATCCTTTTACCCTCAGAAACGGAAAATAAAGTGAGGTTTCATAAATTGAAATTTTAGATGAATCCGTTTATTACCATCATGGTTAATTACCTGATGATAGTGGTTTATTAAACGTCGAAACAAAATATACAATTTTTGTAGTAGTAACTTACTTTGTTCTATTGTAACTATATATATATATATATATATATATATATATATATATATATATATAATAAAAGAATGAAACCGCAAAATGTTTTGGTTTGTAATGTATTTTTTAAAAATATATATTATGCTTTATTTTCCATTATCGAAAATAAAGCATAAAATATATATTTAAATAATCCACATTACAACCAAAAACATTTGCGGTTTTCTCTCTTATTTTTAATTACACACTTTTTCTCGTTGTTATCGGAAAGGGATATATTTGAACGAAGTAGCTAAGTGGTTTTGGCTACTATAACCAAGTAGAATACGTTAGCAGTAATCGACTGGTACGCGTCGTAGTCGCAGGTAAGAAGTGTAGATCAATGGCGTAGTCCAATGGGCATCGTTATAGACTTAGCTCTCAGACTAAGGCTCTTTGACTCTCCTACACGTCCGTCGGTATTTATGACTTACACCAGCCAATCATATTTCAGTGAGGGAGAACACACGTGGACGCATATTCCATTATATCATATATATATATATGTGTGTGTGTCTATATATATATATATATGTGTGTGTGTGTGTGTGTGTGTGTGTGTGTGTGCATATATATATGTGTGTGTGTGTGTGTGTAATGAAATGGGTTAAGACCGACAATTATTTAATATATTTTCTGTTCATACGCTATCTTAATAGATACAATTTATTTAGGTAAATGC
Organism: Acanthosepion pharaonis; assembly: GCA_903632075.3. NCBI lineage: Eukaryota > Metazoa > Mollusca > Cephalopoda > Sepiida > Sepiidae > Acanthosepion > Acanthosepion pharaonis. Next base: position 726,829 of record CAHIKZ030000966.1, read on the forward strand.
TCTGTTTTTATTATAATATTATATAAGGAATCAATGGATTGCTTATTTGATATTAGTTACTAGTAAGCCAAACATTATTTTCTGCATACACGTCTTTGTATAGATGCCCAAGTTTTATAAACAGTGTAAAGTACATGTAACCGCTTGCACCTTCGAGTGAATTCATAATGAACATATGATCTCTACTTGATTCAACTGCAAGACTTCATGTTTTACTAGGTTCTGTCAAAGAAAAAGTTGGGTTCCTTGCAGTGCCACGATAGAGTAATGGATAGCGGCTCGAATTAAGGAATCGGAGAGCCGAGTTCGAATTCCAGTCGAATGTATTATATTCACTTCTGTGTTAATACCCTTGAGAATTGTATGAATCCTTTCCTTCTCCCAGATTTGGGTGAACAGCAGGATGGACCGTGTCCTTTTGCCTTGGATTGCGACTGGTCTACGGTAGAAAGAAATGGCAACCTACTGTGGGAAAAAAATCTGCATCGTCAGTCATGTATCGAAAGATACATGATCGCCTAATCTTATATTACGGATGGCACATAACTGACTGAAATTCACTTACGTGCTAAATACCCTTAAGACAGGTATGACTCCTCGTCTTCCCCCCAAGCTATGGGTAAATAGCAGGATAAACCGATTCTATAGCCTTGGATGGCAGCTGTACTACCGCAGAAAGAAACGGAAACCTACTGCAGGAGAAAGAATCTGCCTCGTCAGTCATTTATCGAAAGATACAGGATCGCCTAAGCTTATATCACGCATGGGACATTTACTAACTGACAGCGACAGTGTGACTTTACTTTTAGACTGGTTGCTTTAGCTGGAGAACTGGAAAAAAATTTGTTATGGGTTTTTTTTTATCCAAAGCTGAAGTGAAAAAGGAATGGGCTCATGCCTTTGCCAAGACCACTGGCGCCTCGGGATGACAACAGTCTCGTCTGGAGTTTGAACCCGACAGTATAAGCTAAAATAATAGCGTAGAAATGAATAAGACAGAATATAAGCAACAAGGGAAAAATAACCCCCCGCACACACACTAACTGAAAAAAAAAATTAAAGAGAAAGATGTCGGTAATGAAGTCTAGGGCACATACAATAATTGGATCACAAAATGAGAAACGTAGAGCAGGCGGTATTAATTCAGTTGCATTGCAAACAATCTACACTGTGGTCATTCGACTTTCCCTTACTGCCGCAAAATAACAATTAGTATTACAGGATTAAAAAAAAAGAAAGCATGGCGGAGTAATGGATAGCGGTTCGGATTGAGGAATCAGAGTACCGAGTTCGAATTCTTTGGGAATGGTATTAACCCTCTTCTCCTCCCAGCTATGGGTAAATACCAGGACAGACCGGGTTATATAGCCTTGGAAAGAAACGGCAGAAATAAATGGCAAACTACTAAAGAAAAAAAAGATACATGATCGTCTAAGTGTGTATCACGTCGTGATTTTCCAAGTGTAGCCGAGATGTGGCACAAGGCGGAAAACAGGGTGCACCCAGTGAGGATCGAACTCACTACTCAGACGTAATTGTTCTAGCGAGCCAAGCTTGCTAACCATTACACTGCCTCGAGGTGACCTTAAGAGCGTATCACGTATGACATATAACTAACTGATATTCATACCCTGGCATCACTTTAATGACGTGTTGCCCTCTCACTCTATAATAATGATAATAAAAATGAAATGCAGGTTCGAATCCCATCGAGAGATACATTATCTTCTTTAAACTTTCTAACATTAAGCTGGTAGAAATTAATTTTACTGCATAACAATATAGTGGTATCTACTGAAACACATTTACATACCGTATATATTAGGTTGGTGCAAAAATAATGTCGTTTTTTGACGTTGTTGAACGTCAAAAACGACATTATTTTTGCAACCAATCTAATAATATATATTATATTAATAAAAAAAGAATGTCGGATTAAAATAATCAGTAATTGCTTAAAAAATTATTTTGTCTTGATTTCAGCGTATATCACGCATGGCATATAACTGGCTGACTGGTATGTTTTACTATATGAATGAACTAAAAAATATAATTAAAGACAGAGAGTGAGAGAGAAGTGGGTAATGAAGACTAAGCTACAGAAAGAATAATTGGATGACGAAAGGAGAAACGTAAGGCAGGCGGTATTAATTCAGTTGCATTGAAAACGATCTACATTTTGTCCATTCCTCTTTCCCTTGCTACCGCCAAATAGCAATTAGTATTACAGGATTAAAAAAAAAGGAAAGTAAGTAAAAAGCCAACAGTTTCCATGATATAACTTTGCTTGTCCGTAGGCAATTCGCTCGCCGACTAATTGTTCGTGGTTAAAGATGTTACGAATCGGGTACCATTATGCAAATAGCAGGTTTGAATGTTTCTGGTCGAACGCCATGGAATTTTGCCACAGCGATTAGGGAAGCGTCACATCATGGGGAAGGAATGGTAAGTGGTGTGGCAGGGACTAGATATTTGCCATAATATCTGTTGCTCCGTTGAAATAAGAAGACGTGAAGAATTAGACGAGGGATGGGCCGGGTAGCCATGTGAGAGTAAGGACTAATAGATAGGATAAAGAGAGGCGTTTCACATGCAAAAGAGGAGAAAGTTTCTTGAAAAAGAAGAGGGCGGCGAATGAGGAAGAAGAAGATGGAAATAAATAATAAATTGAAGCTGAACCTACAAAGACAAAGAGATTAAAAATAAAAAAAAACAAAAAAACAAATGAAGAATTAATCCGAAAAGTTACAGAAACGCATGCGCAACAAAGGGATTCGCGGTTTTATAGAAAAGACTACTATTTAGTGTTATTGAATACTGCAGTCACTTTCGGTATTACCAAAGATGGTCAGATTCCCAGGAAAGTCACATCGGGGTTTAAATTCTTTCTTTTATTCTGTGCTGTGTTCCTTCAGATCAAGAACAGCCATGTCTCTCCACAATTTCTCATATTTTGTTTCTCAGTATCCGTCTATTAATTTCTATATTTCTGAGATAAGGTATTATGTACATTATTTACATTATTCGGACTATTGTACTCGTCAGTGTCGCCATATTTATTATAACGTTTCGGCCGTTGTACGTTCCGGCCTTCTTCAGGTGGTTGGAATGTCGAAATGAAACCCTTTATTTCGCTCACTGGAGTAGACGGTTCTAGTTCCACGTGCAATGCTTAATGGATGCCACTTATCTCCTGTTAATTTCCCTCTGAAATTTCTCCACTGCCTTAACCGGGTATTGAACTCACACTCTTTGGGTCCTGTCACTGGATCTAAATAACGCCTTTATCCACTGTGACATGTGTCCTCAAGGCATGTGTCCTACGTTTTATCTCTTAGTAGTGTGTCTGTTTTCAGACAAAGCGGATCACAAAACTTAAGCAATATCGAGCCGGGGTCAGTATCTTTGAATTCTTTTTTTTTTTTTTCAGCATAATTCCTTTGGTTTAATTCTTATCGACATCTTCCTGTGTAATATTGAATATACTCCTCGCTTTCTTTTGCCTTTCTACTCTCTTGGTAGTAGTGTTAAGTTCTTATGCTTTTTTTTCTTTCGTCTCCCTTGGAATATCAGGTGCTGTAAAGTTGGATGTGCGGGTGGTGTAATGAATAATGGCTCAGAATTGCTGATTGGGAAGCCGAGTTCCAATTTCGGCCGAGTTCCAATTTCGACCGAGTTCGTTATATTCACTTATGTGCAAATAGCCTTGGGGAAGACAGGAATCCACCTCTTCTCTCCCCAGCTATGGGTTAAATAATAGGACTTGAATCACTAAAGCATTATTATCTAAAAATAAATTTTACAATCTAAAAATATTTCCTGGCTGCAAAATATTGATCAGCCGTAGAAAATAAAACAATGTATTAATTATTTGCCGTGTCCATTCAAGAGGTTGTCGATTATAGCCCTTCACAATTTCCTGTCATTAGTAGTGAATTTTATTTTCTTGCTATCTCTCTTTACTGTTCTTTCAAGCATTTATATAAGCTCACCAAGTAGTTCCTCTGCCCCTCTTGCCTTCAATCTGTCCTTTGAGTATTAAATTTCCCAGTCCCTCTTTCCTCATTATCTGCCCTAGTAATTTCAATTGTCTCTTCCTCATGCTAATTATAACTATCTTTCTGCTGCTATTTTTCGTCATCTGTTAAAAGACTACCTAGATATCTCCAATTTGAAGGTCGGAAGTTGGACTGTTCCCTTTGCTATTAAATCTACATTCTCTCTTCTTATAATTATTTTCTCGTCTTTTCTGTTCGCTTTTCATTTTTACCTTTGCTTGGAGTTCATTTAGTTTCCTTTCTTTATCAACTATCAACAATGTGTCATCGGAATATCTAATGGTAAGAATGTGGCCCCCAATTATAGGATAACATTACAGCAAAACAAAAAGAAAAAAAAAAGAAGTACTTTGAAACCGCGAAGTAGACAGATTTCTATGTTCGCGAGTTAACATAACAAACAGGATTTTTAGGAAAATATCTCTTGTTTAATCTTTATGTCGACTGAAGAAGACACCTTATGCTTGAAACCATGACATGATACAGAGGTAATACGGGCAAAGAGCATTGGAGGAATTTATCTAAGACATTCCTTCTTTCTCTCTCTTAGCGTTACTTGTTTTCATGAATGACATTCACTGCTCTTTCTTCAGTCATTTTGAGAGCAAACGGATTCTACGTTCATGAAGGATCCCGCTCATATACAACCGTTAGTTCTTCTTATAATTACTTCATTATCTAAGCTAGATTATCTATCTCACTCCCTCTCTATCATTATACACACACACAAACAAACACACACACACACATATATATATATATATATATATATATATCTATGAAGAAATATAGTCTTAAGATGTGCTATATTTATGGGATATGGTGCTCAATATCAGAGATAGAGCGTGTGTAAATATAAAAGTGAATATTGGAGTCAAAACTTAGAGGCGACAGACTGTTTCGTGCTAGACGCAATCGTCAGGCCACAACGATTGCGTCTAAATTTCTAAGTATTGACATCAATGTTCACTTGTATATATATATATATATATATATATATATATATATATATATATATATATTTCCAAATGTAAAAAAACGAAGATTTCAGTGTTCAAAACATTAATTTAAAACAGGACTCTATAGAAAAGTAGAGCAATAAATATTTATTTATTATGCAGTGTTAGATGAGAACATGCACATAATCACCATTTGTAAATCTTGTTTCAACTTAAAAAAATAACGCTCATCAGGTGGGAAATCGCGATACTTCCTACATGATGAAACGTTATAAAAAATTTTTAACGTAGAAACAAGATGTACAGTTTTGTACTGGGTATGTGCATGTTCTCATCTAACACTGCATATATATATATATATATATATATATATATATATATATAGATATATATAGATATATATATATATATGATGCGATTGATGATGGGTATATATATACAGGTGGCAGCGATATATATATATATATATATATATATATATATATATATATATATATATATAGGGGCGATGGATAAATTATATATATATACAGCGGGCGATGAATAATTGTCGTTTAAATGACATAAAAATGAAAAACAACAATTGCATCTCATTTTAAAAGATATATTTACCAATATCACACAAAAATAGTTTGAAATACTAAAGAGTAAATTTATTCAATGAAATCGCCATTGGCTTCGATGACGGCCTCTAAACAACTTCGGAATCTCTTTCAACTATTCTGGACGGTCTCCTTGTTTAAGTTGGTAAAGGCAGCCATAATCCTTGCCTTCAGTTCATCTTTGGTGTTATAAAGAGATTTGTGGAACACTCGCTCAACTGCTCGTCATGCATAATAATGAAAGGGGTTGCAGTCTGTGAAGTTAGGTGCCCGGATATAAGGGGTGATGTGATCATGGAAAATGACTGACGGCCATGACTTTGTTCACCTGCTTGTGTGGCATAGTGCATTGTCCTGTTGCCAGAGAGAGAGACTTCCAGAAGGCACCCATTGACCTATGCCAGCACTATCTTTTCAAGACACTTGATGTAGTCCTTCGTGTTGAGTCTAAAGTCCTCGCAAAAAATTCGGTTGTTCTTTTCTTATTAGAAAGATCAGAGTGAGTTTTCCGTGTGGCCGTACCTTTTTAAACACAAACAGACTCATCCAACTCTTTCCAAATCCTCTGGACTGTCCTCTGGACTGTCCTCAGGTTGACTCCTAGACACCCATCAATGGTGATTACTTTAAAGACCTTCGTAATCACAATTAGACTCATCCAACTCTGACGGACGCAGATAGCACAAACACGCATATACTAAGGTTAATTTCCGCTTGACAGCAGAAGAGGTCACGTGGAAGTCTTGAGATATTTTGGGAAAGCAAGTCAAGAGGTTGACTGACCCAGTTACCCGTAGCAACAGATGTCAGACAGGGGACTGAGGTAAGCTGGAATTCGCGCCAAAACGCAGAACACGTGAGAGTTAGAAAATTACGTGGGAGTTAGTTGCTGTCTTGTCTTTGAAGGAGCAAGACTCGAAATCGAAGCGCTGATAACTTATGAACGGAAAGATGAGACTCATTTGATAATGATGGAACATGTCCGATTCATCCCAGGCAACTCCGGACAAGAAATATAAGAACATGTATTTCTGTTCGATAACACCAAATTGAAGACGATAAACTGTGTTATATAACACAGAAGACGCAGCGGAATTTGTACGCTGAGAATACAAACTGCGTTGAAGAGAAGAGAAAATCAGAGAGGAAGAAAGTATATATCTCTGTTACAAGCTGAATTGTGTAAAGAGGAAAGAAAGAAAGAAACTGAACTGAATACAGAAGAAGAAAGAAGGAAAGAAAGAAAGAAAGAAAACCCAAGAGAGGAAGAAAGTGTATATCTCTGTTACAGCCGGACAGTGTGTGAAATCGTTTTTGTGTCAAAGAAGAGAAAAAATGGGGAAGAAAAGAGGGAATGTGAAAGAGAAAAGAAAGGACAGTGATAAAAAAAGAGAACTGATTATAAAGATAAGTAATCATATATTTTGGACTCGTGTTAGAAAGATACACATGCATCCATAAATATTATGTTCTTACAAACACTATTCCACATGTCAAAATAATAATCTGTAACTCATATCCCATCTCTTTTTGGTTATGTGTTAATTTCTGCATTCGTAGTTATTCATACTTATATTTTTTATCCGTTCGGGTTCAGTCGAATCCATTTGGAGTTAGGCATATTTTGATATCCCAACATAAGTCTTGAGATCTGGTCGTCGGATGTTTCCTCATGCTTATATTTTCTTTTATTTGAATATTTTGTATATCTGTACATATTAAAGTTCTTATATCAAAATTCGCTAAGCCTTATCGTTCATCCTTGAAATGTGGATCAGTATTCGTGTTGAAACCGAAGCGAACCTGGGAAAAGATTATTGTATGATTATCCTAATAGAACAGTATTCTTTATAATATTTTTTTTTTGTTTACTAATTGTCCATTGTCATGATCTGGGAGAGATAACCAGTATCTCTCCACAGGTGTGATGATGTATATATCTTCTGGTCGGCGTGTGATCGCCTTATAAACCCATTCGTCGACTAGGGCATATGACACCAATACTTTCCGAATCCTCTGGACTGTCCTCAGGTTGACACCTAAACACTCATCAGTGGTGATTACTTTAAAGACATTCGTAATCAAAATTAGGCTCATCCAACTCTTTCCGAATCATCAGATTGACACCCAAACACTCTGAAATGATCGTATTGGATATTCCGGCGCGAATGCCAAACAGTAGAGTATGCCGTCTCCAAACTTCTGGTGGATTGAATTGCGTCATGGCGCTTTTTTCTCACAGGCGGTGCCAAACTGATACTACTATACTGTGGAATCGACAAAATTAAAAAAAAAAAAGCACATGTGCGAAATTAACATTAAAATATGGCGACAATTTAGCCATCGCAACCAATTAATATATATTGACATACATATGCATATGTAAAAACATATATATATATATATATATATATATATATATATATATATATTAAAAGAAAAACAGACCACTTTACGGTTCGATTATAATAATTTATTTCACCAGAGCTCTTTTAAAAGGACGCCGGATCACCAGATAGCATTTCCAAAAATGAGACGAAAAATGAAATGAAAATTAATGGGTAGTGTATGTTTTTGTAATGTAACAGAGAGTGTAATATGAGTAGTTAGAGAGACATGGTAGAGTTTAGGGAGGGTTTAATTTAATATCTCTCTCAATCACACTTAGTATTGGGGGAGGAGGAGTGACCAGAGCTTGACCTATTTAAACGGTTACCTTAACGGAAGTGATATATTGAAATGGGAGGGGTGAAGAGAGAAAAGAAAAAGGAAAAAGAAAGAAGAGAGAGGGGGAAGTAAAGAGAAAGAGGTTGTAAATGGGTTTTAAATATTGAGAAGATGGTTAGTAAGTTTTAGCAATTTATGTAAAGATGTAAAATAGATTTTAATGTTTGATAGTAATTTAGATGTCAAAAAAAAAAAAAAAAAAAACCGAAGTAATTAATTTGATGCTATCTAGCAATTTAAATATTTAACTTTTTTACAAATAATTTAGGGATTTAATTTAAGTTAAATACTGTATTTATTAACACATTCATAGAGAACATATTACAAAAAAAATTAAGCTATAACAGTTTGTTTAGCCGACCAATAGTACTCTTTTAATATTGTAAAAGACAGTTAAAGTAACATCTTTATCAGTTTGAATCTAATTTATGAATGTAATTTGTAATATATATATATATATATATATATATATATATATATATATATATATATATATATATTATATATGCGGTACTTATTAGAGAGAGCTCAATATCAGAGATAGAGTTAACATATTTGTTTAGATTGATGTGAGTTTGTGACCCTGGGTTTCACGCTTTTGAGATCGTCAGACAAACAGATTAAGTTTTTAAAGTGGCGGGGGGATCGTCGTCGTGATGCCATCGTGCTAATGCAAACATAGATGCATATCCGTACACCCGATGGGGTACGCAGACACACATACACACTTGTTCGTCCGCCGAGACTCATACATATATAAACATATGTGGACAGTTTGGGATTTGACATATGTATGTATATGGGTGGTGTTGTGTCTATACATACGCATTTGTATGATGAAATTCAAAGATTGGAAGTGTAGCGAAAATTTCTCGTGAATGTCTCGTGAATGTATACATGTCAGCAATCAGAGCATTTTTCTATTTTTTCGCTGATTAATATTTCCTCGCATGCACGTTGTGTGTGTGTGTGTGTGTTCGCTTCTCCTGGTATTGTAGCAAGGAAGAGTGACGATAAAATACCTAAGGTCCTTATTTATAGCCAAGGTGACAGAGGACAAAATGTAAAGATAAGCAAAAGAATAACTTTTAATGTCAATGTGCCTCAGACTGACTTCGATCCAGTTGCCCTACATAGAAATAACTGGAAAATATTTCTGCCAGAGTAGCATCATAAATTTCGAAATCAATCGTATTGACAGGCGAAGAGGCGAAGAGGCGAAAGACAACGGTAAAAAGCGTCAGTATTCCTGTCTCTGTGTCTCGAGATCCTCGTTGTTGTCCAATATGTTGACTTATATGCAGGACTTATAGTTGCTTTGAAAAGAAAATGGCTGAATTTATAAATCTAAAATCAACTTTCGAAAAAAAAAACCCACTAATTTTTATGTAAGAACTCATGCTTAGTAACAAAATCCTATTCCTTGGTGTTCGCGTAGAGCAAAAATCCAAAGTATTTCCGACGTACCCGTATAATAAACATACAAGTACGATCTCTTGTCTTCTAAACTTTGATTACCAATGTCATGAATGATATAAAATAGCAGTGATAAAAATCTTTCTAAATAGATCACACTTAAATTCTTCTTCCCAAATAATATTTCCGAGTTAAATAAAACACATAAAAAAATGATATTCCCAATTACATTATCGATAACCAAATACAATTATTCTTACAAAATCAATTACGCCACAAGAAACACATTTAGCAACAGCAAAAATCAATATGATTAGTGACTGCATCTACAAACCCCCTTTAATATCACTTCCAAAAATTAGACCAGCAACTCTTCGCCTGTACCACGAAAAACCCCATTTTATGATGATAATGGCAACGTCTACATCGAAACTAATGGCGCCATCATGTAAAAACCATTATATCCCGCTTTTCTATATATTTTACATGTCTCGTATTGAGAAAAATAGTTAAAACAACTGACAAAGCACAAATCTACGCATGAAACGTTGATGACGAAATTATATATCCAAAGACAACTTTTGAAAAAAAATCAACGCTAGAATTTACATACGCACTCACGGCTAATAACAAAATCCAAAGTATTTACCACCAATCCTTATATATAAAAAAAAGACTAACAGTAGGAACCAATCTTTTAAACTATGATAGCGAATGGCGGAAAAAGACATAAAATAGCAGTGATAAAACTTCTTGAATAGAGCACACCAACATTCCTCTTTCAAAAGAATATATATATATATATATATATATATATATATATATATAAGAGAGAAACCGCTAACTTTTTTGGTAGTAATGTGGATCGTTTTTAAAAATAATTTATGCTTTATTTTCCATAATAAAGCATGATATATATATATATTTTTAAATCCATATTACAAACAAAAACGTTTTCGGTTTCTCTTTTCTTTTTATTATACACATTTTTCTCTCGTTGGAACTACTATAACCTCTTCCTTTTATATATATATATATATATATATATATATATATATATATATATATATATATATTCAGTTATATCTATATGAATTTGTGACACTAGGTTTCACGCTTTTGCGATCATCAGCACAATGGTTTATTTTTAAATTGAATCTATTGATGCCTGTTTGACTATGTTTGGTGATGTTTTTGGAATCTACTTCTTTTTGGGGGATGACACTTTCATACGCATATACACACATGTTTATATATATATATATATATATATATATATATATATATATATGAGAGGTAGCAGTACGACGGATGAAACCGTTGATCATCTTACAAAGGGGAACTTTGGCTCGATCCCTTCCAGCGAGGGCATTTATATACGAACTAATGGGTAATAACAAAACTCCATTCTTTGATGTTCATATAGAACTAAAATCCAATATATTTACCTCATACATGTATAAAAATAAAACCACCACTACGAACTCTTGTCATCTACACTATGATAGCCAATGTCCGGAAAGATATAAAATAGAATTGATAAAAAAAAAAAAAACATCTTAAATGGAGCACACCAAAATTCCTCTTTCGAAACAATATTACAGAGTGAACTAAAGCACATTAAACAAACATTACTCAACAATAATTTTTACAACTGCATCATTGATAAACAAATAAAATTATTCTTACAAAAAAAATTCCCGACGCCAGTAAGAAAAATGCTAGACAACAAAAGATCAACTTATGTTACTGCAACGAGCTTCACAATCATTACAAACCCGGCGAATTTGCTATACGACGAAACATTAAACACTATATTTATGCCGTAAACACGCCAAAAACATGTAAAAATTATAATATATTAAAGAAATGAAAATCACAAATCTCGTCGTCATTAATCAAAATACATCTATCAAATCTAAGCTAACGATGACCAATATAATGTATCAATCTCACAGTGCAATACTTTGATTCTTGTCGTGAATCAATTAGCTATACCGTCACCTCCTTGAGTCGACGTCTCACGTATCCACCCACAATTTACAACAATTGTTAAAGAAGATTCTGTACGATAACTTTAGCATCCTATATAGATCCTCTTACCGAAAACATGCCACTATGAAAGAGGCACTTTATATAAAACATCTGGCACCCAGTTTAAGTCTCACCTTATTCACTAGCGAAAATACTTTTTTTTGATAGAGTGATGCCAGCTCGAATTTCAGCCACGCTCATCTCGTGAAAATCAATAAACGCTACGACTAAAACTACGTCTTTAACGGACAAACATGAAAAAAATTTAAAACGCCCAAAATTAAAACCGCGTGAAAATGGTTAAAAAAAAAGTAAGTCGAAAAAATAAATAAAAATTAATAAAATATTCGTTGAATGTCATATTTAATGAAACATGTTATATATATATATATATATATATATATATATATATATATATATATATATATATATATATATTGACATGTTTCCTTGAATAAATTAGACACGTTCTGTCTACTTATTTTCAATGAGAACTTTTCATACTCGTGGATATACATTTTGGTGTCATCATTGAAGGACGAGAGAAAAAACCGTAATGTTGATACATTTTTCTTTTATTTCCAAGTACTTTCGACATATCAATGCCACCATAATGTTATTGTTATTACAATATAACTGACAGTTTGGATATATCTGTTTCATACATGACATCCAGCTGTCATTCTCGTACAGACGAGGCTAGTTCAGAACATGACACGAGAGTTTAGCTTAAGGTTTTGGTTTTCTAAAAGTTTGTGATGCTGACATTAACGCAGGCTATTCAGTGTTCAGTTTCCTCATCTCTGATACTAAATTTGTTATAATTGATCCAGACACCGTGGTATTTTATGTGTGTACATCTTTTTTTTATTATTATTTCATATCCTTCTTACGGTCATAGTATGTTCAAATACCGATTCCGTACGATAACCGAAGTTAAGCAAAGTTGTGCTTCGCTAGAACTTAGATGGGTGACCGCTTTATAATATGAGGTGCACTAGTCTTGGTAGTGTGAGTGGTGTAATGGGTAACGGCTTGGAATTGTTAATGGAGGGTCGAGTTTCGATTCCAGTTGGGTTCATTATATTCACTTACGCGCAAATATTTGATGATGAGGTGCTCCCAGAAAAATATTTTGTTGGATAGGGGGAAATTATACGTTTCTTCCCAATAAAAGCAATGATTTCTTGAAATATTTACTATTCATGAATAAATGAGAGAACGTTTAAAAAACATGGAAATTCGAGGCCACAATAAATATGGTGTGTCAAAAGGATAGTTTTTCCTTTGACACCAATATTATTTTAACTACCTTCACTCCTCAACATCGTTTCTTGCTCTAAAAGCGAAGATAAACCCTAAACATACGAAAGTAAATTTATATACTTGGTCATTGTGCTTGAGAATTGACAACAAAAATAATAAACACTATTTATTTATCAGATTGTATAGAAACTACCGTGGCTATAAAGTGAGAGAAATGAATTGTAATATAGAATTGATCCCCACATGTTATATCCATATCATAAAATTTTCTTTATCAAATTCCACCTCTTCTCCTGCCGCTATGGGTTAATTATTTAGACTCCTATCACTAAATAATTATTGCTCCCACCACAATATTTCTAAAAGAATTTTCTGGCTTTAAATAATCTGCAAAATGGTTGATAAGCCGTAGAATAGGTGGGGGGGTGCTAATGGATGTTCTGTATTGCAGAAAACCCACTACGTTGGCAAAAAATTGAAAATGCATGTGTAACAATCCCACTAGATATTTTGGCAAACTTTGCCCAAGCATTAGTTTGACATACTACTCAATGTCTGGAAGCTAAAGGCCACCATTTTGAGTAACCTTGTGATTGACAAGTCCAGAGTTACCTTGTATTAATCTCGTGATGTCTGAATAAATTTAGTATTACAATATCTATAAAAGTTTTTCCTTTCCCGAAGTCTGTAAACATTTTTGCCAGACTTCGTATATACACGTTTTGAACAAAATAAAAATAATTTTTTTTAGCCACACTGAGTTGTTTATTAATATATATATATATATATATATATATTTTGTTTTATTTCAATTAGATTCCCCTACTAGTTTCGGTCCGCATGCTCAGCATCAGGAAAAAAATCCCTGCTTGTTAGCAGCAATGAAATATGGGAGTGAATGACTGTCTCTGAAGAAAGTGAACTTGATGTGCAGTTTTCATTTGTTTTTTTTTTTTTTTATCGTTAATTTTAGTCAGTCCTTGTGTTAGTACAGCGGCTTCTTTGAAGTTTTTTATTTATTTATTTATTTATTTTTTTTGAGATAGAGGATGGCAGATTCCTGACTAAGAATCCCCTCCTTGGTCATTTTGAAAGTTTTATTCGTTTCTGGGAATAGAATGTGTATGTTAAGTCTATACATATATGCATGTATATGTGTAGTATATATATATATATATATATATATATATATATATATATATATATATTCTGGTTTTAAATAACCTGCAAGGGGTTGATGTCGTAGAATATGAATGAATCAATGACTCAATCAATTCATATCCTGGATTTTTATGATGGATTTAGTGAAGGTAACATCACTGATTTTACTCCAATTCAAGATCATAATTTCTGTTTTGAAAAGTTTTATCTTGAGTCCTATCTCTTGGAAGACTGGCTCGAGGGTGGGTATTATTTAAAGAAGTTTAAAAAAGAGGGTATATTCGAGTTAATCGGGTGTGATATGAGCAGAAGAGCTGGAATAGGTAAAGAAATTTGACAAAAGGATGTGTCAAGTCTGTTGAATCGAGGAGGGAATAATTAGAATAATAATTTGGGCACTAGTTAATTCGCCTTAGTCAAACCGAGAACTATTCAGTACACCCTGCACTGTATTGAACAAGGACTCGAAAATACTGGGGAAGATCAATATTTAATCAAACGAGAATATAAGTGATTGATGTTCTTGGTATCTTAATCGAATTTGCTGAGCATAATTCTCATCCCGTAATCAAAGTCAAAATTTATTTCTCATTCATTAATCAAATAATGCTTTCTGATTTACACACACACACACACACACACACACACACACACACACACATATATATATATATATATATATATATATATATATGTAATGACTGTCTGCTTTATTTTGAACATAACCACTTTCTTAAATTAATCATTGCTTGAAATTGGAATTTCTATCTATCTATCTATCTATCTATCTATCTATCTATATATATATATATATATATATATATATATATATATACACACACACACACACACATATATATATATATATATATATATATATATATATATATATATATATATATATATATATATATATATATATATATTATATCAGCAGTATCCCAGGTGATTTCATTCAATTTCCTACGTTAT
The DNA here is from genome assembly GCA_903632075.3 of Acanthosepion pharaonis. Taxonomy (NCBI): domain Eukaryota; kingdom Metazoa; phylum Mollusca; class Cephalopoda; order Sepiida; family Sepiidae; genus Acanthosepion; species Acanthosepion pharaonis. The sequence continues at coordinate 742,024 of CAHIKZ030000966.1, forward strand.
TTTTTTTAAATAAATCAAAAATATACATCTGTTTTCACAAATCTTCACATATATATATATATAAATATATATATATATATATATATATATATATATATATATATATATATATATATATAATCATTGTTATATATGTATATATAATGATTTATTTGATTGTCTAACGGTATATAAACACTTTATGGGTTGTTTAATGCCAAAATTTAATTGGGAGCTTTGAAGAAATGAAAATAGGGTGTTTTATTCTGCTTTCACAATTGAATTCATGGCATATGATACTCAGCTTTTGTTCATATACATGTTTCTGTAGACATGATTAATAGTGGAAGTGATATGTGTGTTTTATCTTGTAGTTTTGGTGAAGTGATATTTTGGAATTCACTTTTGATTTCTTTAAGAATTTTAGAGGATATTTTATGAATTAATGTTATGAATGTTCTTTCAGTCTGGTTGCTTGTTTCGTTGGTCGGTTTTTGTTTAGCGGCATATCAACACTTACGTGGGTTATTTAATGCCGAAATCTAAATAATCTGAACATACTTTTATGGCTTCAACTAAATATATTTTGAACGCAATTATATATATTTCGACTTCAGATAAAATGTGTTGCTGGTTATTTTACTTTAAAATCTATTGTCAGTCATTTTTTATCTAAAAATATGTTACTGGTTTGCATTCATATAACATTAGTCACGTTCATAATGAAAACCCAAATATTTAGTTAAAAATATAAAATAAAAATCATCATTGATAATGGCTAAAAGAATAGCCGAAATTAATCGCATATGCAGAACTTTTAGACTGTTTTTGCACATATTGTATCTACAAAAGACAGCACAAACACAAGAAAAATTCAATAAAAAGGTTGTCAGTTGTCTTTAACAAAACTTATATATATATATATATATATATATATATATATAAGCTACGAAAAATTGGTAATCCGTATGGCTAGTCCCAAAGAGGATGAAATCCGGAGAGATCAATGTAAATTCAGAGTTAATAATTTAAAGAAAAACACACCACTTTAAGGCTCCATTGTAATAGTTTATTTCACCAGAGACCTTTTAAAGTACCCTGGATCATCAGACATCACTTCCAAAAGGTGAAATGAAAATTTACACTTTTGACGGGTAGTATTAAGTTTATGTAATTTAACAGAGAGGGTAGCGAGGAGTGGTGTGAGAGACATAATCGAGTTTAGAGAGGATTTATTTCATTCTATCATACTTAACATTGAGGAAGTATGGGGTAAGGATCAGACATTGACCTATTTAATCAGTCAACTTAACGGAAATGATATGTTGAAAGCGAAGGAGAGAAGAGAAAAAAAAAAAAAAGGGGAAGTAAAAGAAAGGAGATGCATTCATATATATATATATATATATATATATATATATATATATATATATATATATATATAAGATAATGGGAGCCAGGTAAACCTACCGGCATTTCCCTGAAGATCCATTCAGGTGAAACCTAGGTAGGTTTGCCTGGCTACTTAAGATTATCTTAGGTTTTGCTCTACTTAATGTATTGAGCAATTTACGTAGTTGTCTTTCTACTCGTTTTGAGGTTTCTTTTCTTTGGACTCAGATCTTGAACACTGGACGATTATTTTCGCCTGGGTTTAATTTTCTTGGTTCTTTCTTTTTTATTCCTCATTTTTTCTCGGGTACTGATTTGTTCTACTGCAAGTCGAGCTATCCAAGGTTTTTCCAAACGAGTACCACCATTTATATATATATATATATATATATATATATATATATATATATATATATATATATGTGTGTGTGTGTGTGTGTAAGCAAATGTAAATGGATATAGATCCGACAGAATGAAGAAAAAATATATATATATGTATGTATGTATGTATGTATTGCTGTCACCTAGAAAATGTTACTGAATGAGGAATAACTTAAATGGAAGTTGGAAATAAAAATAAAATGGTAATCTTTATAACATCACCAAAATACAATACTCGCCAGCGGCGTGAAGTAGGTAAACCACTGCTAGTGATGGACTACTTAGACACCATATTACCCTCACTTACAATATTGTCCAACGTATTTATGAAGATTGGAACAAACCCATTAGTGTTCATAGGTGTATATATATATATATATATATATATAAATTCTGGATAAAAATAAATCCATCCATATATATATATATATATATATATATATATATATATATATATATGGATGGATTTATTTTTTATCAGAATTTTTATTACTTTTAAACGTCATTATATTGGACATTCCTATCTGAAATAGATGCCTCATTTTTATTTTTACATACTTTACGTAATATACACTGTTTAAAAGAAAAAAAAAATTGAATGTCTATTTCAAATACGGGTATCCTCTATATTAACGGTTGAAGTAATATATGTGTGTGTGTGTGTGTGTGTGTGTGTGTGTGTGTGTGTGTGTGTGTGTGTGTGTGTGTGTGTGTGTGTGTGTGTGCCTTTGTGCGCGTGTGTTTGTGTATTAGGCGACTTGGAGAGATTGTATTTCATTTCTATGACGTATGAGCGAACCAAACAAGGCAGAGTCATGGTAAGAAAGAAAGTGCGTCTCCTCTTTATCGTGTTTATCATCTCTTTTACCCGGGAGTTTTGTTAATCTTGCATTTCAGGGTTTAATATGAAAACCATTCCTAGAGTGAATTTTGCTTCATCGTGCGCTTTCGTTTGAGATCCGAACACAACGATCCTCCATCAGAAACATTATTTTAACCTAGAATATCAGACATTTAATTTTGCATCGAATCGTTACAGGTGATGAAAAATGTGTTTTGCATTTCATCAGAAAACAAAAAACAAACAAACTAAGAACCTAGTAACGACATTAAATGCTTAGAAGTCCTTGTTTTGTGTCTGTTACGAGCTAATGGAAAATGGACAGACCATGACGACTGACGCTTATTGACTGGAGCTTGATCGGGTAAATTAATGATTACATCGAAATAACACGAGAGTAAAAATGCCGACGTAAGGGTCTACTTTGAAAAATGGTACTCGTAGGTCCCGTTTACTCTTGAAACGTTCTTGACATAAATCAGTCATAAACTAGAATATAAAAATAAAAAAATCATAGGCTTAATTACGGTTTATATTACAGAAAATAAATAAAAAAAGGTGGGGATTTACACCCGTCTGTTGGGTGTGGGGGGGTAGGTGCAGTCTGCTTATTTTAAACTATATCGACAGGGGAATATGAACTTATAAGTTACTAGCAGTAGAGCCCGGCGTTGCCCGGGTACGTAACAGTAAGAGATAGATCAAATATCGCCCACCATAAAGACTGAAAAATAAAATTGACAAAGATTATTGTTTAAGTTTGACGGACACGCATGTCTTAATTAGTTTGTTTTTTTTGGGTTTTTTTACGATTATGTCAAACCCAAACTCAAACAAAAACATTGTTTTCAATCGTTATGAGTCTACCGATTGAATAGAATTTTATTATAAACAATTGTCTTGTAAATGGAATTTTTAAAGCATTCTGAATGTAAAAATAAAGAAAAAAGTGTGCGAGACAATAAGAAATACTACCTGCCAAAAGAAAAGCGAAGTTTTGTTGAAATCGGTTGAAAAATATAGGAAATACGATCCCATATATAAACGAACACACACACACACAAACAACCTGGGTTTTATAATAAGTATAACTCGATATGAGTTGTCCCCCTTTCATTCTTGCGATGCCTCTTAATCGTGTTTTCAAATTGATTTCGTGCAAAAACAATTGTGCTTTTCAAATTTTTGTGCTGTCAGAACCACCGCAAGGTAATTCTACGTTGTCAATTGAGGTGTTGTTGAAATCGGTTGAAAAATGTAGGAAATCCAATCCAATATATAAACGAACACACACACACACACACACACACACACACACACACACACACACACACACACACAAAACCTGGGTTTTATAATAAGTACATGTTAGTACAACTCCCACGTATAGTATTGAATATTTTTGTCCTTACATATCGTCATTTACCTATATTAGTCTATTTAAACTGATGCCGTTATCATAACTTATAACTTGGTGCCATCTGGCTCTCATTGTCAGCAATCCAGTATTTATCGCTGGAGACGTAGTGACAGCAAGTATCCTCGTATTTATCATGACTCTTCAATATTTGATTGATGTGCTATAATGATTTTTTTCCGAATCGCTTTCCATTATTGATGTTCATGTTACGATTACTATTATTACTATTATTATTATTAGTAGTAGTAGCAGGAGAAGTAGCAGTAGTAGTATTAAAAGTAGAAGTACACAGAAAATGTGCCATTTTATATTATTTTATTCTACAAAGGGATTTTCTGCAAAAGAAACCCCCCCAAAAAGAATCTTAGCATGGGAGACATTTCTTCATCCATCATACTCACACGATTTACATATTGCCATTTATTTTAATCCCCATAATAATAATAATAATAATAATAATAATAATAATACATAAGTAGTATAACATTAAAGTTAAAGTCAAAGAAGTTAAAAACAGATTTCCAAACGTATTATTATTATTATTATTATTATTATTATTATTATCGAAGAAACCCAGGATTCTGGGTATGACGATAAACTACATCCGGCAGCAAGGCTTTGATCGGGAGATTGGAGTTTTTGAGGAGCGTAGAACCACCTCATAATGGCTGCTGTTCCAACGTTCACCCTGATCTGGAGTGGATGAACCTGTTAGGGTCCCAGCTATGGGCAAATAGTAAAACCCCAAACAAAAACAAAAAATATGAAAGTATTACAAATACATTTTTTATAGTAAAAATACCAGACATACATTTTTATATGAAAAAAATTACGAACAATATATATTTGTAGTAAAGTTATGGAATTAATTTAAAGCTCTCAACAAAATTAAATTTCGACATTAAATAATTCATAAGCAGTTGATATGCCGTTAGAAAAAAAGCAAATCAATCACTCAATCTGAATTATTTAACAATAGGATCGACAATCTGCATTTTTATTGGGTTGCCGTCATTGAAAACAAAACTGTTCACATTTTTCTTTTATAATGTTTAAACAAATTTAAATTGCAAATATTTTAATATAATATCCTTGAAAACATAATAACTATCCTAGCACTAATATTTATCGAAAAAAAAAAAACATAGTTTCGACCTAAATGCTAAGAGGATGTTAACAATATAAATAATTTGTAGATTAACTGGAAAAAAAAGTATAAATTTAGGAATAAAAAGTCGATGTCGACACTTGAAGTGAACATAGATCGCAGGTGAGCAAACAGAGGCGATCCCATCATTGAATTAAGTGGATCACGTGACCATAGAGGAAACGAATATATAGGAAGTCGCATCACGTCTAGATTGATCTCTATTCAAAGTCTATCGTCCATTACTATACGGAGCGCTATTCTCTACTCTATTCACTATACTATTTCTCTATTCGGATCACTATTCGGTGGTTACCTTTCCAGCGAGTATTATCGAGCAAGTACGATTAGTGCGAGTGATATTAGAAGGCGTCTGACACCAGTATTGTTCAACGGCGTTACTATAGTTGTATCTGCGGTTACAAAGTCTCTATTACAAAGAGCATTACGTAAGTGACAAGTTTTCGTTGACATCACGAAAGTGGCAACGAGTGTTCGTTGGCATCACAAATGTATCAACGAGTATTCGTTGAAATTACAAGTGTCAACGAGTTTTTGTTGACATTACAAAAGTGGCAACGAGTTTTCGTTGACATCACAAAAATGAAACAGAAGTATTAATCATCATCATCTTCTTCTTCTTCTTCTTCTTCTTCTTCTTCTATATGCCCAGTCTTTGCCGATTATGGGTCTCCACTACTTTCTGTCTAATTTCAGCTCTTAGTACGATTTGTATTTTTACTATCCTGCCTAATTTGATGAGATTTCCTCTTTGCTACCCCAACTTTACGAAGTTAAGTGCCTTACTAGAGTGACTAGAAGATTTCGTCGTTACACAGTTGAAATAGCAAGAAGTAACCGTAAGTTCTATGTCAAGAGTGTCTTCTCTTACACATGACTTATGCCTTACCAGTCAATATTGATTTTCAGAACTTAAAATGCATTATCAATCGTTATCATCTGTCTTTTTGAATTCCTGGAAATCCTGTTCTTTTATTGTTCACTCTCCTTAATAATGGTTTCTTCATATTCTTTCAGAATCAACAACATCTCATTGGTTTCCTTGTTTGCTTTTGGGTTAAATGTTTAAAAAAAAAAGCTCTTCTTCCAACCATTCACACGTGCTCTTTAATTAGGTTACACGCTGCTTTCCTCTGTCTATCTTGACTTCAACATTGTCCAGCATTCACTGTCATAAAAGAATAGCGATTGAATGAAAAAACAAACAGACCTCGTAAATAGCCAAACATGTTTGTCCTTCATTCATTAAGACGCGCCGACCTAATAGAATTTTAGACAGTAAAAATAAGACGAAGAACAGGCTTGAAACAACTATGGGGTTCTACAAAAGAATGCTGAGGTTACCAAGGAGAGCTACAACACGATTTTAGAGAAAAAGAAAGCTAAATAGAAACTTATAAAGGGGACAGTTGGAATTTCTGGAGAACGTAATGAGGAAGAAGGGCTTGGAAAATCTGATACTCACGGGACATATTGAACGAAAGAGGTACAAATGAATACAGCGCATAGCATTCTTGACGGGCTAGAGGAAATGGATGGCAAACATTTGGGAGAGATAGCATAAAGACAACAATTATTAAGAGGTACTGGGAATTAGGAAATTGGACAGGAAATGCTAACTGATTGCAATAGCCATTTATATATAAGTGAGGCAATGAATACACACAGACAGACACACTCACGTGACCGTTTTTTCTCTTCTTCATACTTTCAAAGATAACTGATTCGTTTATTCGTATTCATGTTCTGCTTTATCTCCCTCTCTACCTTTGACTATCTTTAGTCTCTCGAGCGACTAGGAAAGAGAAGAGAAATACGCTTATCTCTGGATACAGATTTTCTGTTTATATTTCATACCAAAAGTTCCAATTAGAGGCGCCTCTTCTTGAGAGATAACAAGTAAGTTTGGTGGGATCGATCTTAGTTATTTAATAGGGACCCCATTCACTACACACACACACACACACACACACACATATATATATATATATATATATATATATATATATATATATATTCGCGCGTTTTTATGTGTTTGTGTATGCATATGTGTGTGTTTAAGTTATATCTATGTATTTGTCTATATATCTAACTATTTCTGTCTATCTGGCTAATTCAGTCCGTTCAAGCATATGCATATCTATCTATCTATCTATCTATCAATCTATCTATCTATCTATCTACATAAAAGGTTAATGGTCGGAATTGAATACAGACCAGGAAACAGTAGTATTAAAAAGTGCTCACGATACGTTTGAAAAGATAAAATAAAAATAACATGTAGAGCATTTAAATTTAAAAATCAGGAGATCAGTTGAAACGCAAACTACACACACACACACACACACACACACACACACACACACACACACACACACACACATATATATATATATATATATATATATATATATATATAGTGACGTATGTTTCTTATTTATGTTTATATCTATATCTATCTCTATCTATCTATCTCTCATTCTCTCTATATATATATATGTGTGTGTGTGTGTGCCTCTATCTATCGTATCTATCAATCTCAATGTGTTCTTCTCTCCTTGACTTTTCATTATCTATCTATCTATCTATCTATCTATCTATCTATCTATCTATCTATCTATCTAAGAATTTTCATCTGTCTCTTCCCGATGTTAGGTATAAGGTTCCTTTATCTTTCCATTTTCTCTAAGATTCCCCGTTGCTCCCATATTCGGAAGATGCTATCCTCAGCATCCTTCCGTAGAGCCACATTTCCGTTGCGTCAAGTCACTTTTTCATATTTGACAAGATTTAGAGTATTCACTGTGATATAAGAGGACAGATATCACGTAACAGCTAAAATTCATAGAATTTAGGTACCATAGATGAGAGAAATATTTATTTTGAATAACAAATAACTGTGGCACAAGGTCAAAAATGGGGATAGAAAAAGGCTGGTCTTCAATTTGTTTTATCAGAAACTTGGCTAGCCACGATTACCGACCCAAACATAGTATAGCATTCATTACGCGAAAACAACACATTGTTACTTAAAATCATTATACAGCTCCCATAATACCTCAGAGTCTCTAAGTAGTCCTGACTAGCTAAAACATATATATATATATATATATATATATATATATATATATATATATATATATATTTGAACTTCAATCTTCTTCTACGAACCTCTCACGTACATTCATATCTGCTCATGGCGTATCAAATGTAAACAAATGACGTCACATATTATGAAATGGACAAAACCCGACAATTATTTTAAGACAGTTTTATGTTTATACATTCTTTTTATAGATACAAATATTTAAGTAAATACTCTGTTTATAATAAACTGTATTAAACAAAATTTACCGGACTGAATGTCCGAGAAATTTCACAGTAAATATTCATCGTCCTGATATAAACAGAGCTATATATATATATATATATATATATATATATATATATATATATATATATATATATATATTTGTGGTCGTGGAGGGTAAAGATAACAACATTTCAGTATCGAAACCGCAAGGAACATTATAGAAGAGAGTGCATCAGAACAAATAATATGAAAATATTTATAGAAAATACAGGTGGTAGCCACACTACGGCGGTGTGAAAGTGAATGAAATCGAGATGGCACGTCAGGTCAATTAACATTGCAGAATCTTCTGTGGATTTTATCAAGGATCTGTTAATATATGGGGGGCGCCAGGCCTTATGTCTTAGCCATATTCGAAGCATGAATGAATTGTGGCCTAGCAGCGCGAAAGAATATCAAGTAGACAAGATGGCAGATAATGATTTCATTATCGGTAGACGTAACATTCACAACACCGAGAATGAGCGTTCTTGCTCCTGGCTTTCTTCAATGTGTTCAAACTGTTGAGTTGTCTCCAGGGAATTATAAGACAGAGCGAAAAGAATATTAAGCAAAGAAACCACGACAAATACATCAAATCAGTAGAAACTTACTTTTGGGGTCAAAGTATTTTTAATTAGGTACAAATATTCTCTTAACTGCTGCCGATAGAGACCATTAACTTCAGCGTCAAATCAGTTCTTATTGATAAAATATTTATTAGAACTAATTTGCAAATATTGAGACGAAATTTTCAAATAATATTGCAACTGCGTTAATTATTCATCAAGAGCAGTCAAAGCTTTTCATTGATGAAATTCGCCATATTGTCATTTTTAATTGAAAATTATGGTTAACATATAACTCAGATATACTGCCTGAAAATCGTTCTTCGGCTGGAAACTAACAGTCACCATTCAGTACTGATTGCTACTCCCACAACCTCTGTATTTATAAACTCCTATATTGATCACATTTTGCCGCTACACACACACACACACACACACACACACACACACACACACACATATATATATATATATATATATATATATATATATGATATTTTTATTATAAAAAAAATCCAATGAAAACATTTTACTTCGCTGCACAAAAAACTTACATGTTTCAGTGCTAAGAAGCTACATCGTCAAGCGATGGTAGATAACTAATGATAAAAATGATTTATTAGGAAAATTCGCCTGAAAATTACCATGTCATTACTGAAACCTGAAAGTTTTTGTGTAGCGGTGTAAAATGATTTTATTTTACTTTATTATAATAAAAATATTAAATAATATTTTGCTCTACTTTATATTGAGCACTTTTTTTAAAAACAAATAAATTCTACGGACTGTGGATTTTTCACTCCATCTGTTCTTTCTTTTATTTGGACATATATATATATATATATATATATATATATATATATATATATATATATATATATATAGTGTGTGTGTAGCTATATCATTATCCTTGTAACTACACACCCATACATTTTATTACTTTAAATGTTATTATTGGTGGATACCTGTATAGAGAGAAGAATCTATAAACAGAATTTACGGATGCATCTAAACATTTTAAGTGTAAAACACGTCAACAATCATATATCGCACTTAAATTCGTAAATTTGGAACCAGAGTGAAAACAGATCTGAACAATTTCATCACCTCCCCCAAAACACACACACACACACACACACACACATATATATATATATATATATATATATATATATATATATATATATATATATATATAATATTTGCCATTCGTATTGGAGGATACCTGTCTATTAAGGTGTCTAGCCAATCCTTTATTGCAGACGCTCGCTCAGGAGCATTTGTGTTTATTCAACACCTCAGAGCCCACCTTTGGTTTATGATACAACTATGCTGAGCAGACCTTAGTTACAGTTTCTGGGAGAGAGCGTGTTATCTAGCGTGATCAACAATTTGAACCAGGCCAACAAACTCAAAACCTCGGTCACGATGACTTGTGACTTCGTGCTAGCACAGCTATCAACGGCCGCCATATGGTTCCGTCTACTCAATTTCACTCACAAAGCTTGGATCAACTCGTGGTATGGCTTTCAGGCACTTTCCAGAGATGCCGCACGCTGGGATTGCCACCCCGCCTCTAAACCGATAACATCAGGAAGTCTCCTCCTGATAAATCCACCGTGGTGAGATTCGAACCCGCGTCTAATGGTCAGAAAACGAATGTCCACACACACACACACACACACACACACACACACACATATATATATATATATATATATATATATATATATATATATATATATATATATATATATATTTGGATAAACATAAAAACATAAAAATGTGAAAATAAACATTTGAGGAAAAGTCCTAAAACAGTCTACTGAGCTCTTCAAAAATAACGGTGAAGCCCGAGCCGTGGCACTAGACATCTCCAAAGCATTTGAAAGGGTTTGGCATGCCGGCCTTCTTCGCAAGTTCCAGGGTTATGGCATTACGGGTCGATTATATAACCTAATACGATCATTCCTGTCAAACCGTGAATTGAAGGTCGTTCTCAACGGATTCTCCTCCAGTTTCTATCCCATGAACGCAGGTGTTCCTCAAGGCTCTATCCTAGGCCCCACTCTATTCCTTATCTACATAAATGACCTTCCTGACGCCATAACTTCCCAAGTTGGCATCTATGCGGATGACACCACAATTTATTCCTGCCTCAAAAACAAATCTAGTCTCGATGACAAAACTCAACAGGCCGTGCGTCTCGAAAAGGACCTCCAATCGATTGTGAACTGGGGCATGAATTGGCTGGTCAAATCCAACGCTTCTAAGACAAAACTGCTCTCTATTAATCACCACAGAGATACTTCCCTTCCCTCCATTAGAATGCCTGACGCTCAACTTCTCGAGAGCAACTCTCTGCGGCTTCTCGATCTCACGTTTACTGCTGACCTGAGATGGAATAAATACATTGAGTCAATTGCCTCGTCTACCGCAAGGAAAGTTGGTTCTCTGAGCCGCGCCAGGAAGTTTTTCTCCCCGAAGTCGATCCTCTAGATCGACAAATCAACAATTCGCCCTTGCATGGAGTATTGCTGCCATATATGGTCTGGTGCCCCTTCTGTTTGCCTCAGGGTTCTTGATAAGCTCCAGAGGCGGATATGCAATGTATTTGGCCCTGCTCTGGCGTCTCGTCTACAGTCACTTTCTCACAGACGCGCCGTCGCCTCCCTCTGTCTGTTCTACAAATACTTTCATGGAAATTGCTCCGAGGAGCTGCATTCGCTGGTTCCCAGACGTCATGAGTTCCAGCGCCTTACGAGGCTGGCATCCGCTCTCACCCCTTCACTGTCGAAGCTCCTAGATATAGCCGTCTCTTCTACTCTAACAGCTTCATGTCTCGCACCTCTCGCCTGTGGAACTCTCTTCCCTATTCCAGTTTCCCTGTGTGCTATAATCTCCAGCTATTCAAGTGTAATGTCAATCGACATCTCCAGTTGCCCTGATCTATCCACTACCCTCATCCTTTCTTCTATCACTTCTATCTTATCTTACTCTAAACTTTCTGTAACCCCTTGCGTCCTAGTGGCTTCCCGCCTTGCTTGGGGGGAAATGCGTAAAAAACATCACTCATGAGATGTTTGGAATAAAGCCATAATTGTAACAACCATTAAATATATAAAAACGAAGTAATAACGATTTTCCAAGCATCGTTTAGATGTGGCATTTAGGCCGAAACTATGGGGTACCCAGTGAGGATCGAAATCACTACTCATTTGTAATTGTTTTAGCGAGACAAACTTTCTAAACGTTACACCTCCTTGGGGTGCTCTCATATGGATTTTCTCTAAGCTAGCGTATATGTGTCACAAGCACGAAAATAGGGGGCACCCAGTGAGGATCGAACTCACTATTAAGTCGTAATTGTTCTATAGAGACAAGCTTGCGAGCCATTACACGGCCTTGAGATGCCCAAAATGATATTCTAAGCGCAGCTTATATGTGGCACAAGGCCGAATGTAGGGAAAACCAGTGAGGATCGAACTCACTTCTCAGTCGTATTGTTCAAGCGATACAAGCTTGCTAACCGTTACACCGCCTGGAGGATTCCAAGTTATTTTCCAAGCATAGCTTAAATGTGGCAAAAGGCCGAAAGTAGGGGGTACCCAGTGAAGATCGAACTCACAGTCGTAATTGTCGTAAACAAGTTTGCTAACCATTACACCCCATCGAGGTACCCAAAACGAAGTGAACATATAAAAAATAATGTCGTGTTTTATATCACAGAAATGTTAATGATAATATTAGCCGTTTACCAAGAACGAAACATTTGGCATTCATTAATCAAACAACCGGTTTCGGTTTGGAATTTATAAAATCTTTCTCTTAAAACAATCTTTCAGTGAAACAGGTTTCTCAAGTCCACTAGCTGTTATCGCTCTTTCCAGTATCAATTGGGTTTTCAATCCTGACCTTTTATTTGAAGCAGTATGGAATGCTAACATCTAGATTATGACGTCATTTTCTCTTCAGGTTACATGCGCGATCCATTTTAATTGTTGCCGCTGTTGGTAGTCTTCAGATTCTGTTTTCTGGTACAGTTCTTTGTTTGTGATTGTGTAGCGCCATTCCCCTATATTCAAAGAAGTATCATCCTTACTAATATCCTCCGGTTTTACTTCGCTCAAAAACATTTGTCCCCCGTAATGGGTATGACAATAAATTACATCCGGCAACACGACCTCTAATCGGGAGGTTTTAATGATCGTCGAACCATCTCTTAATTAACGTTGTTCCGAGGTCCACCCTGACCTGAAGTTGTAGCATCTGTTAGTGTGCCAGCTATCCACAAATAGTTAACTCCCAAATTGATGTAAAAATGTATTTTTATATTTGTTATGGTCCGATTCCTTGTACCACGGTGATAGTCCAAGGTAGAACCAATAAAGAAGAACTCGGAACACAGGTATGGAATAACACAGATATATTACACACTGGAATATATACAGTGAAGTAGAAAGTGTTAGTACGAACAATCAGGTTTAATAGTAATTGTCTGAACGCGACTCTGTTCCTGACTGCCTCTGACTCGACTGACTGACTCGCTGGCTCTGACTGGCTGACAGAATCTTGACTGACCTCACTCCAGACTTCAGACTGAACTCCAGACTTCAGACGGAACGGTATTTAGTCACCCCTCCCCACCCACGAGGGTATTATGTGGCACAAGGCCGGTTTAACGTGGGATCTCAGAGTCCGTGGGCTCGGCCCAAAAATATGCCCTTTGAACCTGTATAAACGGGTTCATGGTCGGTTTACCTCCCCGAAAGAGACTCCACCCTTTGGCGTAGCCTCGTTCAGGTTCCCGAAGGCAGAGAGTTCAACCGATCAGCCAGTCGCCCGACTATTGAGGCGCAGTATTCATTACGTATGAAATAGTACATTATGTTATTATAGGTAAGGTCCCATAACAATATTAAAAATACCGGCAATGCATTTTCATATTTAAAAAAGAAAATCTATCAACAATACATGTTTGTAAATGAAATTTCTAATTCTCCCGAGAAAAATTAAATCTGGGCACTAAATGACCCATAATGAGTTGATATGCAGCTAAAAAGAATAAATCTTTTGTCACAATTGATCTTAGGAACGCTTGTATACAACTGACAGTTTATATATTTCTGAACACGTCTGGGGTCATAATTGAAATCCATGTGAAAGTTTCGATTTGACGAAGTATTTTGCAAATAAATTAATCGAAGTTAATTACTCTTTAATTCGCCATATTCCAAATTATAATTGAAATTAAAAGTTAACTTTACTTGTATATTCACTAATCCCTAATCAGTAGGTATCTAATATGAAAGATTTTTGCACTTACATGCTTATAATTTAACGGTGTTTGGCCATAAAGGCCTACAATTCACAAAAACTGCTCGCGATAAATATGGGAAAAATGCAATCACTTATATTTTTTTTTAAATAAGATACGTGCTTCGTGCATTTGATGAGCATTTGTCAAATGCAAAATATATTCCAATTATTTGCATCATTATTTGGTGCAGATATGATATCCTTGTCACTTTTGATAACAGGGACAAAAAAATCAAATATGAAATTTCGGTACGTTTTCCGTTCATATCATTCTAACGGTAATGATCGAAAAGGTATCCGGCTACCTTGAGCCATTTTGCATTAGAGTAAGAAAAACACACTCGCAAACAGAAATCTGGCCATTACATTATTTGTTCTAGGACAAGGACTCGTGAGTCTAGCATCCAGTGAATGGACTGTCTGTCTAACGCGCTTATAGTTACACTGTAGTAGGCGTTCACATGCACAAACACAAAATGTACATATATACATATTTATACATACATATATAAAAGAGATGGAGAAAGAGTGTGTTGAATGTCAACGGTGTGTTTTTGGCTGTAAAATGGCGACTCTAAATAAATTATTGTGGAATACTGGCGTCACTTCAGGATAGAGTATAAAACGCCCGTTTGTTAGGTTTTGTTTACACAAGGGGAAAACAGTGTCGCACATTGTGTGTGCTTCTTATCAGGTTGTTAATTATATTTGATATCTCAACTTAAGACAGTGCATGTAAACGTTCCTGTAGGTATTCACATATCCTTCCATTCATATAGGCATATGTGTGTCGGTGTATGTATGCCTGTGTGTATATGTATATATATATAGATAGATAGATGGGTAGACTGAAACACACACACACACACACACACACATATATATATATATATTTAGATTTGTTAAAATAATTGAGACATATATCGATTAGTTTTTGTTGTGATCCTTTCATGTTCGTGAATTAATTTCTTGGTAGCCTTAGAAAATTGATTAAGAAAATACCAAAATCAAATACTTTTTATTATCTGAAGTACTTTTCAGTACATGATATGTCTAAATTAATTAACCAAGTCTGTTTGAATGAAAAAATATACTGCCTAAATATACACAATATAATATATATATATATATATATATATATATATATATATATATATATATATATATGCAATTTTGTTGCTGTCTGATAAAATGTACCTATCTCACTAATTCTTTTTATCTCTATGATAGTACACACATAAAATCAGGACCCTCGCTTTCTAAATCTGTAGCCATGTATATATATATATATATATATATATATATATGAACAAATATACTCTTAAGGGGTAAAGTGCTCAATATCGGAGATAGAGCGTCTGTAAATATAAACTGAACATTGAAGTCAACACTTTATAGGCGACAGTCTGTTTATACTAGAGGCAATCGTCGGGGATGACGATTGCCTCTAGCATGAAAACGGACAGTCGCCTATAAGTGTTGCCTTCAATGTTCATATATATATATATATATATATATATATATATATATATATATATATATATAACCTTGTGCAGCTTGAAAAAACCGTTTTTCCGTTCTTTCACTATACGGTCAGTTTTAAACCCACTAAATTGACAGGGTGTAAATGATTTCTATTTTTTCCTCAGAATATGTCATTTGCAGTGGTGTGCAGTAATATGAATCTATTGTCAGGGTGTACGATGGAATTAGTTTAGCCATGAAAAATATTGCATCTTCCGTGATTGTATCAGTTTTTTTATATCGCCCAGATACTATTATCTCAACTGTCGATTAGTTGCCCTACGATCATTGTCTGCGTTAAAAAAATTTCAATACGAAATTAAATTCTAATTTATTTGTAAAAATACCGTATAGTCTATTTTTTAGTTGAAAGAGGGAGGATGAATTAATATGAATTAAGCGGATAAATAAAAATGCCAAAATGTTTGTCATTGAAAACCCGGACGTCACGCTTAATAGCGGATGTCTATGTTTGTGAGCAGGTACCCCCACCTAAACTTAACATGACTTTGTAACCGCTATATATTTAATACATAAGTTGTCTAGAGAAATTAAAATCCAACCGCTCCTAATCAAAATAGATTGAAATTTCCTTAAACATAGCAACTCAAAATATTAAGATTGTCTGCGCTTATAAAGTAATTTTTTTAGAATGTTATTCCCAGCTTCGGTTGACAATGAAACTAAATTCTGGATTTTAAGTTCAATTTTTAAAATTAAATTTACAATTTTAGTTTCAGTTTTGGAACATAGAAATTTATGTGTGCCGTTGAATCCTGTTTTTTAATAAGAAAATAATATATATATATATATATATATATATATATATATATATATATATATATAAATATATATATATATATATTTGTATTTTTATTATTGTCTAGACTTTATTTTTACATATACAAATATCTAAGTAAATGCACTGTGTATAATGAACAATATTAACACCGTTTACTGGCCAGGATGGTGTTAATACTGTTTATTATAAATAGAGCATCTACTTAAATATTCTAGCTATAAAAGTAATATATATACAATAAATATATTGAAATACTTGTCGGACTTAGACCATTTCAAAATCAATATATATATATATATATATATATATATATAAATGTTATTAATACTGTTTCTTATAAACCAGAGCATTTACTTAAATATCTGTATCTATAAAAAGAATGTATAAACATAAAAATGTCTTAAAATAATTGTCGGACTTTTGTCCATTTCATAATATATATATATATATATATATATATATATATATATATATATATATATATTTTATGGGTAACCAAGCCGTTGTACGTTGAGGGTGAACAACCTAGGATGAAGATGGGATGGGCTGACGCAGACTTTCGAGGACACTAAATGAGAGTCAATGATAATTATGGATAAAAATATCCATTTCCGTGCAAACTGAAAAAAAAGAAGGAATATCATTTCACCCAACTGCGTATAAAGCAGAAATGAACTAATTTTAGAAGTTTATGCAAACATTTATTTCATTTTCGTGTGGGTGTAGGAGATAGTGGAGCGGTTAAAAATAACTCAGTCAAATTTACGAAAAATAAGTTTAAACGGAGACGGGGATTGCATGCATGTATAATGAGATTCTTGTGGTAGGATCCACCTAATTTGCATAGTGGAGTACCGACCATATAAATATGGTTGGTACCGGGAAGACGAGGGGAGGAATCAAGAGATTCATTCTCAGTCAAACTCTCGGCATTTTGCAGTGAGGGACCCGGACGAGGCTTTGCCGAGAGGCAGGATTTCGTCCGGGGTGGTAGACAGGCCTTGAACCCGTCTAGGCGGGTTCAGAAAGGCCATATTTTTGGCCGAGCCTACAGGCTCGGAGATATCCACTTTAAACCGGCTTTATGCCAACATTTTATCCTCGTGGGTGGATAGATAAATACAGGAATCAAGAGATTCAACCAGAGACTCTGCCCGACTGCGACTAAGTCAACACATTCTCCAGGAACGGTCTTCCCAAGAATATACAAAAGACTATATGTAAATATTGTGTACCCTTTCTTGTTTCAATACATTTTGTTCTAATTACATTTTGTGTTGTATTATTATTCCATGCATTAGTCAAGTTTCAACAGAGATATTTTTTCCCAAGCAAGGCGAGAAGCCACTAGGACACAAGGGTTTATAGAAAATTTGGGGCAAGATCAGATAGGAGTGATAGAGGAAAGGATGAGAAGAAGGACAGTGGATAGATCAAGGCAATTGGAGATGTCGATTTACATTACATTTGAATATTTGGAGATTATAGCTCTCAGGGAAACTGGAATAGGGAAAGGAGTTCCACAGGCGAGAGGTGCGAGACATGAAGCTATTAGATTAGAAGAGATGGCTAAATTTAGGAGTTTCGACACTGAAATGGTGAGAGCGGGATGGCAGCCTCGTAGGGCGCTGGAAATCATGAAGTCTCGGAACCAGCGAATACAGCTCCTTGGAGCAATTACCATGAAAGTATTTGTAAAACAGACAGAGAGAGGCGACGGCGCGTCTGTGAGAAAGTGACTGTATACGAGATGCCAGAACAGGGCCAATTATATTGCATATCCGCCTCTGGAGCCTATCAAGAACCCCGAGGCAAACAGAAGCGGCTCAGACGATATATGGCAGCAATACTCTATGCAAGGGCGAATTGTTGATTTGTAGATCTGGAGGATCGATTCCGCGGAGAAAAACTTCCTGGCGCGGCTCAGGGAGCTAACTTTCCTTGCGGTGGACGAAACAATTGACTCAATGTATTTGTTCCATCTCATGTCAGCAGTCAACGTGAGACCGAGCAGCCGCAGAGAGTTGCTCTCGAGAAGTTGAGCGTCAGACAGGAGGGCAGGGAAGGATCTCCCGTGGTGATTAATAGAGAGCAGTTTTGTTTTTGAGGCATTAAAGTTGACCAGCCAATTCCTGCCCCAGTTCATTCCTGTCATTCCGAATCAAGTCCTTTTATTAATCTATATCCTCGTTAATGTCTTCTCATTTTCTTTCATTCTCAGTAAACCCTTACGCTTCAGTGCTATTATCGTCCTGCTTGGGATGAAATGATTTTAAAAAAGGCTTGAAAACCAGGAATTCATTCTTTGAGCAATTCGTTGCTTCTAGAATCTTTTGGCTCCAACTGACACAGAGCATATTGAGCTCAAGTGATTTCGACTCTTTTAAACATTTCGAAAAAATAGGTGAGAACAAACTCTCCGATTAGAACACAAAATATATACTCATACACAAATATATATATATATATATATATATATATATATATATAAATAATTATTATTATAAATTATTATTATATACTATCCGAATTGCCCGCGCCTTGTTGCGCGTCACACGTTTCTTTGGTAAGAAAATGATGATTGATTTTAAATCATAGTTATAATTTGTAGAGAAAAATGGTGCATTTCAATATTACTCAATGATCTTGTCAATGTCACCTCCATCTTCTGGCTTTCGCCTTCTGTATTTTGGATAGGAGCCATTCCCTTGTTCTAATTTAAATTCGATTTAAATAAAAAATCAATGTGTGTGGGGGGGACTCCCCTTTTGATCAAAATGAAATATACTTATCTAAGTCGCCTGCGTAATGTAGTTTCAGAATATATATATTTATGGGGGTCTATCTCCAAAACCCTGGGATGGGTCCGAGAACAAACAGACAGAGGATGCAAATTTTTATATATATATATATATATATATATATATATATATATATATATAGATAGATAGATAGATAGATAGATTATAATATGAAGACGTTATTAGATTGCCGGAAATGTCTCACCATTTTGCTGTTAAAATGGCTAGATCTAACCGTAAGTTCTACGCTAAAAGGTTCTTCTCTCGCATTTCTCTTATATGGAACTCTCGTCTAGTTTGTCTTCTGTCTTCTTAATTCCTGTTCTTTTATTGTTCTCTCTCGTTAATAGTGTTTTTTTTCTTAATTTCTCATATACTCTCAAACTCATTAACCCCTCGTAAATTAGTGGCCATATTGCATTACTTGGTATGAAATGTTAAATTTTTTAAATAATTATTTTTAGTGTATACACTCCTAAACTTCTCTTGTATATTAGATATATAAATGGTAACATGTATTTGTTACTAAGATATAGAATCCGAACAAAATTAGAGAAATGAAAAAGCATTTTCGATATAGACATCGCATTTCGCCTTCGTTAGATTAGCGTCATCAGTTCAGAATGAAAGCTAAACATATGTATATGTGTATGTGTGTGTGTGTGTTAAAGCCTGATTTCTATCCAGGCGTCTTCCAATTGGAAAAATGTCATTCTGACCGGAAGACACCTTCCTAGCAACAAAGAGAATTTACGGCTATTATAATAATAATAATAATAATAATAATAATAATAATAATAATAATAAAACAGAATAAAATAAAGCACAAAAAAAACAAACAATTCTATTCTTTCAACCGAGCAAACAGGCGTTAACGGTTTTAATATAAACACACACACACACACACACACACACACACACACACGGAT
>CAHIKZ030000966.1:767500-810000 GCA_903632075.3 Acanthosepion pharaonis
GTTTGAAAAAGAGAGAAACAACGAACTGGCAGTTTGTGCAATAACCAGCGGCAAAAGTTTTCTCGTGGAGAGTGATCAGAGGTCAAAAACCCCGCACACGTTGCAAATGATACGGATACAGGAGATGCTCTTAAAGTACCCTCCTTGCGGTATTATGAGATTCACAAAATGCTAGGGTTACTGGAAGTGTACTGATACCTGGAGCGTCGCGAACAGCCTGTACAATATGTTCTTCGTAGCTAGTCGTACGAGCGGATGTCGGTCTGCCTCAAATCATACGATAAACAGCAGAAAAGGTTGGATGACTTGGATGCCATCGGACTGGAAATACAATCCGACACAATTCTGTACCTTCTGCATCCATTGCCATTCGGGTGGCCGTATATAAATATATCTACCTGCTCACGAAATAAATAATCTGCCATTGTAAAACGGAACACTTCTCAGTTAACTTTTTAGTACACACATTAAACATTGAAATCAGACTATCAACAAATGTACACGAATGACAAATTTAAGCTAGTCTACATAGTAACACAGCGTCATCTATCGTAAACCTTCTTTAAAATTAATGAATCAAAATTGAGGAATCTGTGGATATATGGACTTTTCTCCTTGTCTTGGTGTGAGCAACACGCTCCAAAGTTTTAAAGGCTTTTTGATAAACCTTGTACGTTCATATATATATATATATATATATATATATATATATATATATATATATATATATGTGGGGAAATTGCGCCTGCACGTGCTTGTGCATGAATCTCTATGGTTTTAGTATCCGATATTGCTTAACAGGTAAACACAAACACACACACACACACATATATATATATATATATATATATACGCACGCACACATATATACACACACAGAGAGAACAGACCCACACGGACCCATACACACACACACACATATATGTATATATATATATGTAAATGCCATAATGAGCTTTCTGTATTTGTGAGTTTTCTAAATAATTTATGTTAGTGTTTATATTCAAGCTTCCAATTTACCATTTATCTCTGATGAATGCGGCCTCACCCACAGAAAGATGAGATTTTGAAGATGAAGACAAGCCGTTTCCCAAAGATATTCCTGATAACCATGTCTTCTTATTAGTCTGCTGGTGCAGCGCTCAAGGACTGATGCAATGTGTCTCTTGTGTAAACATAGTTGGACCTGTTCTTCACTTCTTTAGAGCTGAGCGAGTCGCCAGACAACCCAATGGGACCCGGAGTAAAAAAAAAAAAAACGCCGATAAGCAACGTCTGATAACAATTCCAAGATTTGAGAAATTAAAAGCTGAATCTGCCTTTAGGTGCAGTGAACATTTCTATCTTAACATTCTCTGTCTGTCACACAAGCACAACATTACAGAAACTCTGCGCAATCACTCACTAATTGATACCAAACGTAGCCACAAAAATAAAAAAAAAACTCACCAGCTTATCTGTACACATGTTTGTTGAATATACTGTTTCAAACTCTATCTTTCTCTCACATTTCCTTTGCACACTAATTTGATTGCATAAAAACTTATTCAAAGTCGAACAAAGTCATGTACACTAATACAGGCGCAATCATTTTTTAAAAACCATTTCACCCCAATCAAGGCGATTATGCCACTAAGACACAAGGTTGTAATATGGGTGAAAGATAATGAGAAAACTTTAATGAGGAGAAAGGACAGTCAAAGAACATTATTTTGAAAGACGGAAGATGGCGATTGAGGTCATATTTAAATTTCTGGAGATCGTAGGTTGTATGAAAGCAAGAAACCGTAAGAAAGTTCCACAGTCGAGAAGTGCGAGAAAAGAAGCTATTAGTGGTGGTTGCATGCAATTACTTTTATATTTGTTTGCCAAAAAAGTAAACTAGTAATTACGTCTTATAAACGGTATGAGATGGAATTGAAGTTTACGATTGAAGTTTACGCTCGTTGCAAAACTTACCTCTTGAGGACAGAATGAATCCTGTCAAAATGGATGCAAGTAACATAATCAACTTTATAGTAAACTTTGGCTGGAAGGCCGAGTAGATTGATGCAAGATATATGTAGATAATTCTTCAAAAGTATTAATAATTACCAAATGAAGAATTCTTTTCAAGGCAGGGAGTCAAAGATATTATTGTGATGTCTTCACGTGTTTTGTTCGTGGGACGAAAGCTAGAATTGATTTATAGAATTTGATACAAGATGACGACGAGGGAAATTCAAATGATTCGTCGAAAAATCATACAAGAAAAAGTTTTGATTTTTAATCATTTTCGCCCATGCAAGGCAATAAAGCCACTAAAACGTAAGTGGTTACAGAGGGTGAGAGAGAATGATAACGCCTCAGTAAATGGAAGTGTGGTAAGCACAATAAAGGAACAGAGTTCAAGGAAACAGAAGATGGCAGTTGACGTTGCATTTAAATTTTTGGAGATTCTAGTTGGCAGGGAAGCAAGAAATCAGAAGGGAATTTCAATATGAAAAGTGTAGGAAAGGAACTACAGTAGAATCCGTTATATCCGGAATCCCTCATATCCGGAATCCCTCATATCCGGAATCCCTCATATCCGGGTTCCTTCATATCCGGAATCCCCCATGTCCGAAGTGCCTCATGTCCGGAATCCCGCATATCCGGACATGATTTTGATGTGTATATTTAAAATATTTGGGTGATATTTCTTTTTTTCACGAAATTTACTTTGGATAATTGCTTGTGCTGATTTAACCCTAATGGCTTTTATTGTTGCAAAAGATGATGGGAATAAGAGGAAAGGATGACAACGATACACATCTGCAACTATATAGCGACAGAATGCATGATTGTGATGAAACCTGGACTGAAATTGGAAATCTATTGAAAAGGTTGTCAGTTTTATGGAAAGAAATCCAGCATTCAGCTATGACGATTGCAATGACGCAGAGTTAAAAAGTGTCTTTCGTTTAAAATATTTCAAGAACAAAAGGAAAACGAAATGCTGAAAAACTTGAGAATGGCATTATAAGAAAAAGAGTCATCATGCAAGAACGATTAAAAAATCCTCGTTACCTTATTTGTTTTCGCATATGTGGCATACTTAATTTTAATGAATTTTCATTAACATTACATAATTTTATTCTTTTACCTTAAAATCAATTCCATTATATTTCAATCACCATAAGCTTAATTTGTTTATTATAAAACGTTGAAAATAAATGTTAAACCTAATTTCTTTTATTTTAATCTAAATATAAACCCCTCATATCCAGACTTTATAACCAATTCCTTATATCCGGAAGGCCTTCTTCGTCCGGTTATCAGGGATTCTATTGTACTAGATTAAAAGTGGTTGTTGCATACTAACATTTTTATATTTGTAAGCAACCAAGTAAACTAGTAGTTACCTATTATAAACGGTATATACAGGAAATATTTGGGGATTGAATTTTACTCTTGCTTAAAAATAATCCTCTTTAAAGCACAATAAAGCCTGTCAAAATTGAAGCAAGAAACATGATGGTGGTATGTGGTAGCGAATGAAGAAACAAGCGAAAAGTGCCAAAAAAGAAAGTATCAGAGTAGAACTTACGGTTGCATCTCGGTATTCAAATAGTAAAACGATGAAAGCTAGTTGGCAATCTATTAGTAAGCTTGAATTCATGAGGTCGATGTATCAAGGAGGAGGGTTCATTAGAATAACTGCCATGAAAGTATTTATAGAAAAGACAGAGGGAAGCCATGTCAGTGTGATGGGAAAATGACTCACATAGAGGTGCCAGATCAGGACTTGTAATACAACAGAGCATTCTTTGGATTTTGTATGTGATCTCGAGCTATATAGCCTGGCGCACTAGCCTAGATATGACAGCAATATTCAAAATTGGGACTAATAGAATTATAATTACGTAGAATTGTATTTAACAAACATGGCTTGGTTGGTTGGTTGTTTTGTTTTATGTCATATCAAAACCTCAGTGGGTCATTTAATGCTAGCAAATTGTTTTATATATATTCATAGCGACAGTTTGGATGTGTATGTATACATATAGATTTGAAGCATTTTTCAAGTACTCAAATCTTTGAGTGCAATCCAACTTCTTAAGAATGTATAGCTGTTTGTATTACTGGTATTTTTTAAGTATTGCTGATAACAATTTTTCCTTAAAAAATTATTGCTAGTATTATTTTTTATTACAAAGTAGTTTTGGTATTAAAAACTATTTTTACACAAGTTTTGGTGTTGACTATTTGCCCATAGCTGGGACCCTAACAGGTGCTACCACCCGGGTCAGGGTGGACCTGGGAACACCAGCAATTAAGAGGTGGTTCAACGCTCCTCAAAACCTCCTGATCGGGGCCTTGCTGCTGGATGTAGTTTATCGTCTTACCCAGGACGTACACATGTCTTGGATCAACCCCTAGTATTGTTTGTAATTTCAGAGTAAGAGTTAAACATATATCTATATAATAGATTATAGCAAAAGTTACGAACATCATTAAAAAAGGACAAAAAGGGAATAAGTACGGAATTTTAATACGACAGGAATAATAATATCAATAATAATTACAAGCTTAAATGTTAGTCTGTTTTTCTTCGCAATAATAATAATAATAATAATAATGGTTTTAAGAAATTGATATGAACATTGCAAGCCATTGGTTGGGACACCACTCACACCCGTTTACAAGGATGGGACATGTAACCATTTTATGGGACTTAAAAATACACACAGAACAATCAAAGATCACAAGAAGAGAATGTGCGTTTTTATTGACATGTCCCCCCCCTGCATATTGTAATGTATCTTTGAAAATCTTCAAAAACTATCAGAATACAATGATCTTCAAGTGGAAATCTCAGAAAGGTAGCATATAAGGGCATCATTAGTTGTAATTGGAGCCCTCGGGTGGATAAGAAAAGGTTCCGATAGAATCATTGAAGGGGTTCCTGGTAGTTACAAGGCCTTAAAGAAATACCCAAAAAAATATATATATTCAAGAGTACAAGCCACAACTTACGAAGCGCTTTATCTATGTAAACTATGTGTGATCTTAGGGGACATTTGTGTCGTTTCTTTTTTTCCCCTCAAAAAAGGTTCAGTGGAAATACGTCATGATGCCATTTCTGACCTTAGGTCTCTGGTTGGAACCCGCAAGAAAATGAGCATACACCAGAAATCAAAGGAAATATGATACTACTACTACTACTACTATTAATAATAATAATAATAATAATAATAGTAATAACAATAATAAATTATATTGCGTTCTATATTATATTGTACTATATTATATTGTGCTATATTAAATTATATTATATTGTGCTATATTATATTATTTTACATTATATTATAGTGTGCTATAATATATTGTGCTATATTATATTATGCTATATTATATTACATTATGTAATATTATATTATGCTATATTATATTATTTTGCAATATATTATATTGCGGTATAACATATTGTGCTATATTATATCATATTATGCTATATTATTATATTACATTATATTATATATTCTACTATAATATATTGTCTTATTTTATATTATATTGTGCTATATTATATTATGCTATATTATATATCTCTATCTATATAAGGCAGGATGAGCGTGTGTGTGTGAGTGGGGGGTTGTAACGAATGCAAGGCCGCAATTTTCTACGGATTTGCACCAAAATTGACATGCACATGCTCCAAGTTAGCAGGAAGGCCAAGACCGACTTTGCATTTCCCAACTCCCATCGATAGTGGAAATAATCGATTTTTTCTGTCTTCTACGGCAGTTTTCATGTAGTTTGCGGCCATTTTCTACTGGCAAGAGTGAGAGCCCATAGCTGGCTGACACGAATAGGCAGTAAGATTCTATTGGCCAGCGTGAGAGCAAACAGCTGATTGACACGAATGTTAGCTAGCATGCTAGCATGCAAAAAAAAAATCGATAGCTGCATTCGTCACAAGTGTGAAAAATTTAAATCTGCATGGCACTTTACTCCAATTGGCTGATTCGCTTGCTTAAACTCAACGTTGATTCTGATTCCGCAGAACTGGGTTGGGTGTGAAAAAGTATTTATGGTTAACATTCTTTTTTCATTCGGTTTTTCCAGTTACGGGACCTTTTTTAAAGCTGATCGTTTTGTGTTGATTTTGTTTAGTTCTTTTTTCGTAAACAGATTTAATGTTTAGTATACAGCTTAGAAAAAAACTCGCAGTGTGAGATAGGCAAGAAGTAAGACATGTAGCAACATCAGCACGGAAAAGGGCACTCGTTTAAAGGCAAGGAAGGGCAAAAATATTTTAAGTCAAGTGATAGCGATTGCTGTTTGAGTCGTACGATTTTTGAATCAAGGACGGGTAATGCCGGGTCATGCTGCTAGTTGTGCTATAATATATTGTCATATATTACATTATATTATGCTATATTATTATATTACATTATATTATATTACATTATATTATATTATATTATTCTATAATATATTTTCCTATATTATATTTTATTATGCTATAATGATATATTATAATATATTATATTATAATATATTGTGCCATAATATATTGTCCCATATTATATTATATTGTGCTATATTACATTATATTATGCTATATTATATATTGCGCTATACTCTATTATATTACATAATATTATATTGTGCTATATTATATCATATTGTTGTATATTATATTGTTCCCTATTATATTATATTATAATATATTGTTCCGTAATATGTTGTCCCATATTATATTATATTGTGCTATATTATATTATATTATGCTATATTATATATTGTGCTATACTATATTATATTACATAATATTATATTCTGCTATATTATTTCATATTGTTCTATATTATATTGTTCCCTATTGTATTATATTATATTATAATATATTGTGCCGTAATATGTTGTCCCATATTATATTATATTATGCTATATTATATATTGGGCTATAATATATTATATTATATAATATTATATTGTGCTATATTATATCATACTATTCTATATTATATTGTTCCATACTATATTATATTATAATATATTGTAATAGTTTTCATGGTAATTATATCCACCGAATATAAAACTAAGCATGAAAGAGTGATGCAATATATGCACTGGAAAATATGCAACTTTTACGGGAAGGAATCTACAAGAAATATTATTATATGATATCATTTTGTCAGAAAGTAATTTTCATTTTCTAATTATCAAGTCCCCTCCGGTTTCGATGGAAGGAAATGGTACCATAGGAGAGTTTATCTATGCACATTTGGGTCATTTCGTTTAGATGGAGAGATTTCGCGGATCAGATGTGTCGTTCCGCACAAAGTCATTTTTGTAACACTGGAATGCTGATGTATCCAGGAATATTACTCACATCATATTCGCTACTTTTATTTTATCTAACTCAATGCTTCTAATTCAACAGGGTTAATCGTAGTTTTAAGTTTCCGCGTTTTTCTTACTTAGATATGCATACCCTTATAATTTGACAGTTTTTTTTAAATATATATATATATATATATATATATATATATATATATATATATATATATATATTTAGTAACATTGGAGTTCGGTGTGCAAGTCATATGAATTAGTCTTGGGAAGTCGGTCCCGTGGGAATTTTGTTCCTAAAATTCTGGGATATCCTAGGTAGTTTTATCTTTTTTCCCGCCCGTCTCTTTCTTTTCTTTGCCTATCACCCTGGTTGTTTTTGGGGGAACTCTCAGTTATTCATGTGTTTTCTATCAACTTCAACACACTTCTGCCGTACATTACAACAATTGTCCCATAAAATTATTATTATTATTATTAGTTTATTTTATTTATGTTGTATAACTATTTCCTTTCGGGTCCCAACAAAAGACCTAAGGTCAGAAATGGTTTCCTCATATTTTCCACTGATCATATTTATAAACAAAAAACCTTAAGATCACATACATTTTACATAAATACAGCTATTCATAATACGTGAACTTTATTTATGAAAATACCTCATCGCTACCAAATGAAAATTAATTATAAGCTCCATCCACAGATGACGGGTTTATTTATTTAGCTATGTTCCTACATAGACCACGAAAGGCTTAAAGCCATGAAAACTTTAAGCACATCGTATTGACATCATCTGCTTTCTCTCAAATCATCCGGTCACGTTGCAAGATTTTATCTACAGCGAGAGTATTATTTATAGCAAAAGTATTATGAATTTACTTTCGCTCATAAGGTCAGCCATTATTAAGCGTTTCCTAATTTCTTTCGTCTTCATTTTGCATTGTAAATAATACAGAAATTACTCAAACTTTAACACTATGTTCATTGTTTGCGTTGATTCTAGATACTGTTCGGATATTGTTGCCACTGATTTAATTATTCAGGCTTCCGGAGATAAGCGATCTAATGTAGATAAATGTCAAGGTGTCCATATTCTCTAAGCAATGCTCATACTTTCAGAAGAAAAAGTAAAGAGTAAATATGTATCGTTGTCTTGAAGAGGGACTGCATTTCTTTGGATCACTTGAACTGGCGTTACGAAATTACAAACAAATTTACCAAATACATGTTAAAAACTTTCAATAACGGCTACAACTAAAATGGATATCATTTATAATTCGAAGACGAAATAATGACATATTGACTTCAGCACTGCCAAAAACAAAAAACAAAAAAGGTTTAGAAAAAAATTGAGTTCAGTACTAAAAAGAGTGATAAAAATTAGTGAAGTAGATAAACCTGTTTTCCTGAAATACTGTTTGAGGAAAATGTTTTGTAAAATCAAATCGACAGTAAAGCTAAATGTCCGTTCAATGAATGATGAATCCTTCCATATCAAGGGATGGTTGATCTTTTCCCAGGTTACTTGGTTCGTTGATTTCATTAAGCGGCATATCAACACCTCTATGGGTTATTTAATGCCGAAATCTAAATATTCTGATCAAAATTTTATGGCTTTAACTAAATATATTTTAAACATCATTGCATTTTTTTTAACTACAGATAAACCGTATTGTTGATAATTCTACTATAAATATGAATTAATGGTCATTTTAATATAATTATGTATTACTAGTCATTTTACTAAAAATATGTATAGTTAGTAATTTTACTATAAATATGTATTGTTGGTCATTTTAATATAAATATGTATTGTTGGTCATTTTACTATAAATATGTATTGTTGCTAATTTTGCTATAAATATGCATTGTTGGTCATGTTAATTGCTAATTTTACTATAAATGTATATTATTGGTCATTTTACTATAAATATGTATAGTTGATCATTTTGCTATAACTATGTATCATTGGTCATTTTACTATAAATATATATTCCTGGCAATTTTACTATAAATATGTATCGATGGTAATTTTGCTATAAATATATATTGCTGGTAATTTTACTATGAATATCTACTTTTGGATATTTTATTACAAATATGTATTGTTGTTAATTTTGCTTTGGATAAGTATTGTTAATTTTACTATAAATAAATTTTGTGAGTGAATTTAATATAAATATATATTGTTGGTTATTTTACGATATATATATATATATATATATATATATATATATATATATATATTTAATTTTTATCTAAAAATATATATTTATACTTTTATAGTGTTTGGTATTTTCTTGAGAGCTCACTATTTGTTCATAGCTGGGGCTCTAACAGGTGCTACAACCCCGAGTCAAGGTGGACTTGAGAACATTAGCAATTAAGAGGTGATTCCAATCAGATCCAAACCTCCAGTCTCTCGATCAGAGGCCTTGCTGCCGGATGTAGTTTATCGTCATACCCAGGGTCTTATTCAAGGCATTATCATTACCAGTCCAAATGCTATCCATATAACGTAGTAAGCTTTGCTTGATCTATCTATCTATCTATCTATATATATATATATATATATATATATGTGTGTGTGTGTGTGTGTGTGTGTGTGTGTATTTTAAGACATTTTTATGTTTATACGTTCTTTTTCATAGAGACAAATATTTAAGTAAATGCTCTGTTTATAATAAACAGTATTAACAACATTTACCGGCCTGAATGTCCAAAAAATTTTCATAGAAAATATGTGTCCTCCGACAGGAATCGAACCTGTATCCTATACAGAACTGGTATATAGCCTGACGTGCCTTAAGCGATATTCCACAGAGGAGCGTTCGGTTAGCAAAGTCGATTTTACTGTTTTTAAACACAATTCTCCATGATTTTCTCTCATACATTCATATCTGCTCAATGCGTATTCAAATATAAACAAATGACGTCACACATTATGAAATTTGTCAAAGTCCGTCAATTATTTTTTTAAAAATTTTTAGGTTTATACGTTCTTTTTTTAAAAATGATTGTCGGACTTTGTCCATTCGTAATGTGTGACGTCATATATATATATATATATATATATATATATATATATATATATATATATATATATAATAAAAAAGGCTTAAACACTAATATTCCATGGTCATAATTTATTCCATTGGAATCGTAAATACGATCCAATTCATCAGACCTATAAATTCAAAAAGAACACAGAAAAGAACAACTCCGGAAAAAAAAATAGAATTTGGAGAGAGTGTAAGTATGAGAGTGTTGGAATGTTAGTGTTAACTAGAGGGGTAATAGACGGAGAAGGTGGGAGACTAAAACTTAATAGAGAGGGATTTTTTCTAACTAGAGGTGAGTGGAAGGGGGAAATATGAATGTTGTCGGATGTCTAATACATTAAAGATACATTTCGTGGTGACATACACCCACCATAGACGATTTAATGTTAAAGATCAGAATAGGAGGGAGGGAGAGAAAAGGAAAGAAGAGGTGGAGGAGAGAGATGGGGCGAGGGAAACTAAAATTGAAGGACATTTACTCAAAGGGCCGCTGTGTAATTGAGAAAATTTGACAAAATTAATATCGACTACAGGTTACAAATCAAATATAAACATATAAAGAATAAATATAACGATTATCTAATCTAGCAAGGACCTATATTTTTATTTACCACTAATATTATATATATATATATATAGAGAGAGAGATATACATACATATATATATATATATATATATATATATATATATATATATATATAATCGTTAATCCGATATCAGATTCATGGCGAACGAAGTGGGGGAAAACACTCGTTTCTTCAATACTTGTGATACAGTCATATATCGTTATCCTGTTCGTTCGGGAACGAGTGATTCGTGATAAAATCTCGTCGTTCTTATAAACAAAGATCTGACCTTTCAAGGACTAAATTATATATATTTTTTCTATTGTCTAATGTTTCTTTTCAAGCATAGAAACGCAGCGGGGGTTGGCTAGCCTATCTTAATCTCACTACTACCTGCTAATGGAATTCGATAGTAACTCGATTTGATCGGCCCTAAGATAGTTTCCCTTTCAAATATAAACGTCAACAAGAAATGTAAAAACGTTTCAAGTCACATCGACATCAAACAGTCGTTATTTAGATAATGTGTTTATTTCGATCATTTTCTTTGCCAATTTGTTTCTTTTTTAGGAATATTTCGGTATTTTCCTTTCTCAGCCTTGAATTTGGAAAAGAAAGGAGACCGTATATCAGGGCCAGCCAATCTGCTTTCTTCTTCAGGCAGAGACGAGAGAAGAATATTTACTTATACTTTTGTAAAGTGGGTTAATGTTTGCGTTTGATATCTGAAGAATTGTGACAGTTATATATATATATATATATATATATATATATATATATATATATATATATATATATATGAGATGAGGTATATTTATGTCCAATATTCAGCAGATTTTAATAAGATTTTTTTGTAGGTGTGCATAATACGTACCCACCAATTTTGCTTATTATCTTTTTTAGAAAAAATGCGTATTATACATGCGAAATTACAGGACCTCTCTCTCTCAAACCGACATAGATGACCATAAAAATATCTTTTCAGTTTCAGTGATAGACAAGCAAATGACCCAACAGAAAATGTACATATGCTTTTAAAAAAAGACCTTCGTAAACGGTTGTATCCGGGATCAACTAAAAAACACTGGTTCAATTCCAGCCGAGACAAAGATTCTATTTAATTAGATGTTCGATAGTCTAAGCGAGTAGATGTAAAATTCTGTGCTTGCAAAGAAAACAGAGATATCAACTTAAATTACTAAATACCGTATGTTTTCTTGACCCTCTGATCTCCTTTGAAGAAGTGGCTTCTGATCGTACCAGGTTGAGGTACATGAGCATAAAATCTTTTAAAAACACCGCACAAACAGAAGATTTTACGGCGGGTACACCATGGATCCCAAGTTGATCTTAAATGTATTCGAAAGTAAAAATACAAGACATTAAAGAAGGAACATACTATTGGAGCCTCATACGTCGAAAATGGCACGAGAGCCCATATATATATCATATATATATATATATATATATATATATATATATATATATATATATATATATATATATATATATATGTAGCGAAAATCTTGGTAATCCTTATGAATTATCCCAAGATTGATGAAATCCTGAGTGCTCGATGTTAAGTCAGAACGAATAATTTAATTTAAAGAAAAACAGATCACTTTAAGGCTCCATTAGTTATAATTTATTTCACCAGAGAATTTTATTATTCTCTGGATCTTCAGACTTCACTTTCAATGGTGAAACGAAAAATGAATTTAAAATTTACAATTTTGACGGACAGTATTAAGCTTCTATAACACATAGGTGGCATAGGGTGTGGTGAAGAATACTGTGAGAGACATGGTCGAGATTGGAGAGAGAAGGGAGAGTTTTAAATTTTTTTTATTGTTATTTGAATACTTAATATTGAGGAAGGAGTGGCTAAGGATCAGACATTGACCTATTTAATCGGTCAACTCAACGGAAATAATATGAGAAAAAGGAAAAAAATGGGGGAAAAGTAAGCAAAAGTGGGGAAATAAAAGGATAAGATATAAGAGATGTAAGTAGGATTTTTGGAGGAAGGAGAGGGGTGGTATAGCTTTTGCAATTTAGAAAAACACAGATTTTAACGTTTGATAGTAAGTTAAATGTTTAAAAACTCTACAAAGAAATGAAATTTAATGCTTGTTAGCAATTTAAATATATAACTTCTCCAAAAATAAATTAATGATTTAATAAAGCCGAATATTATATTAATAAACAGATATAAAAAATAAAAATTTACTAATAGTAATATTTTAATCTTTAAATAAATATATATATATATATATATATATATATATATATATATATATATATATATATATAAAAGGCAGGATGTGTGTGTTTGTAACGAATGCACGGCCGCAATTTTCGACGGACTTGCACCAAAATTTACATGCACATGCTCCAAGTTAGCGGGAAGGCCAAGACCGACTTTGCATTCCCCAACTCCCATCGATAGTGGAAATAATCGATTTTTTCTGTCTTCTACGGCAGTTTTCATGTAGTTTGCGGCCATTTTCTACTGGCAAGAGTGAGAACCTATAGCTGGCTGCCACGAATAGGCAGGAAGATTCTATTGGCCAGCGTGAGAGCCAACAGCTGATTGACACGAATGTTAACTAGCATGCTAGCATGCAAAAGATCGATAGCTGCATTCGTCACAAGTGGGAAAAATTTAAATCTGTATGGCACTTTACTCCAATTGGCTCATTCGCTTGCTTAAACTCAACGTTGATTCTGATTTCGCAGAACAGGGTTGGGTGTGAAAAAGTATTTGTTGTTAACATTCATTTTTCATTCGGTTTTTCCAGTTACGAAACCTTTTTTTTTAAAGCTGATCGTTTTTGTGTTCATTTTGTTTAGTTCTTATTTCGTAAACAGATTTAATGTTTAGTATAGAGCTTAGAAAAAATAAAGTAAGGCATGTAGCAACATCAGCACTACAAAGGGCACTCCTTTAAAGGCAAGGAAGGGCAAAAATATTTTAAGTCAAGTGATAGCGATTGCTGTATGAGTCGTACGATTTTTAAATCAAGCACGGGCAACGCCGGCCCATATATATACATATATATATATATATATATATATATATATATATATATATATATATATATCAAAGGAAATCAGTTAAGACATCTCGAAAACTCCGAAAAATAAATTAAATTTTTAATACCGGTCTCATCAGACTGGGATAACAAAATGATTTAAATTTATTCAGACAGCAGGTTAAAAAAAATGAAATTTTATGAATGAATTACAAGAGACGAAACTGCGTGACTTAGTAAAATTTATCTGTGGATTTATATTATTGAAGAGAGGTTGTGGAAGCAACGTGTTAACACAATGAACGGGGGTTTCAGGAGATAGTACAAATGCCAGCTAGCGAAATACATTGGAATCAATTAAAATTTAAATCGTCATCATCTATTTTACGTTAAATAACAACAATCACCTATACATACATATATATATATATATATATATATATATATATATATATATATATATATATATATATATATATAATATTAGTGGTCAAGTGAAGTCTTTTTACACCAATCGTTTTTTTGTCATCTTCATCAACCTGCAAGAAAGAAAAAAATCACCACAGATAAGTTACCCAATAAAAGGACATGAACTAAAATACCGAAAGAAGACATGGTTGCTTCCTCGGTGCAAAATTTCCTCGATTCTTCCATCCCATGAAGATCTGATGAATTGGATCGTGATTACGATTTCAATGTAATAAATTATAACCATGGAATATTAGTGTTTGACCTTTTTTTATATATATATATATATATATATATATATATATATATATATATATATATATATATATATATATTTATATATATATATATATATGCGTATGTATGTATATTTATCATTCAAGCACATTCACAGTATAAACAGATATTATTTGAAAATGCTTCAGTGGTCCATCAAGTTAATAACACGCTAAAGCTTAAAATTCTGGATGCACTATATACTAGAATTGCGTCTAATAAATAAAGTCAATTACGAGTATAGTAAGAAAGTCCTTAAATGTTTGTAGCAGCAAACTGTAATATAAAATTACTAAATTAAAATATGACAGTTAAAAATCATTAAAAATGTCATATAAGTTAACTCAGTTGTATAGAGATAAAAAAAAATATTTTCAATTTACGATGTTACTACATAACACATCCGTAGGTATGAGGCCTCTGAAGATTAGATGGAAAAAAAATTGTATCCTCTTGATCTTTTTTTCTACAGCAACCAAGAAATGAATTCGAAGGCTTGAAAGGATTAAAACTAAAGTAAATAGACATAATACGTCTAAATTATTTAACTAAACATACCTCAATATATATATATATACATACATATACATATATATATATGTGTGTGTGTGTGTGTGTGTGTGTGTTGAAGCAGATACATATAATCAAGCATGTCTTGTGCCTTTCGTCTGATTGAAGCATCGATGAATAGATTTTCTATTAGTTTTTCAACTGGTGTGTTTTCATTTTTTTAGCTTTAGCAGATAATTTGCTGTTTCTGACACAAACTCAGTCCACACCGGGGTTGATAAGACAGAAGACCGATATTTTCCTATGCCAAAATAAGTTTATTCCCCATATAAGGTGATTTTGGATTTTATTGTTTATTTATTATTTGCTTTGTAATAATAAATATATTGAGCTTTTTTAGGGATCAATTTTCATATTCTACATTACTAGGGTCCACTTGTATTATATACCAACAGAATTGTTAACTCTACTATATATATATATATATATATATATATATATATATATATATATATATATATGTGTGTGTGTGTGTGTGTGTGTGTGTGTGTGCGTTTTGTGTGTGTGTGTCTTTGAGCATTTAGACAGCAATCCTTTTTTCATGCGCATTTCATTGAATACGACAGACAAGGTGCTTTTATTTAGATTTTTATACAATTTCTCATGCGATCTAATAATTGTTTTTTTTTCTTTTCAGATGATAAATTATATAAAAACTATACCAATGTTCTTTTTAGCCGAGCGCTTTCGGCTATACATTTAGCCATTTTCAAGGATTAAATATTTTTACTGTTTATAAGAAATAGTTTTTTGCATGTATGTATTTATAGAATGTATATATTTATATAATATTTTCATTTTTCAAAACACGGTCAATATATTGTGTCCATGTTCATAGTTAATATTATTAAGTGTTGCTTTTTTTACGTTGATTAATAAGACTTCCATTATTCGTAGCCTTTTTTTTGCATGTAGATGATGCTATTATATTAGTGTTGTCAACAAGTATATTACGAATAGTGTCCGGTAGGTCTCCATGAATATTTAAATGAGATCTAATTGAGCCGTGGTCACAAAGGTGTAGAGTGAGTCTGTGTGGCAAACATGTTGTAGTGTGGCCCATATAATTATTTACGAAGTTTAATGGATCAGGAATACAATTCCTTAATGGGCATTTAAAATTAAATTATTTATTTAAACTATTAGACTGCATAAGAAATTGTATAAAAATAACTAAATCAAAACACCTTGTCTGTCGTATTCAATATATATATATATATATATATATATATATATATATATATATATGGTGTAGCAGACACATATTTTAAATTGTCACCTGTGTGTTGCTAGTCGTGCTGCAAACCACTTAATGACTATCAAGAGTTGTAACAATCCAAATGTATATCACATGTAATTCGACAACGAGAATAAGGCCATAATCAAGATATTGATATTCCACATTACCTCAGACAAATGGTTAGGAAGGAAACCGCTATCTTTACTGGAAAGAGCGATAACAATAACTCGACTGGAGAAACATGACTTTCCTGAAAGAGAAATAGTTTTCTTTTTTAAATATCAATCGAAACGAGTTCTGACTGTTCGGTCAATGAATACTAAATACAGAGAAGCCTCTAATATTCCCATTAACACGGCAAGGAATAAGGTAATGGATAGCGGTTCGGATTGAGGAACCGGTGAGCCGAGTTCGAATCCCAGTTCATTATATTCACTTACGTGATAAGGACAACTCTGAATTCAAAACGTGATGAGGGTCGTTTGGGGACCTTGTGGCATGTAGTGCACCAGCTCTATGTATTCGGCCCTTCAAAAATGTGGATGGTTCTGCACAAAACCGTTACCATTATAATAAAATCATACGTGAATATCTATATCCTGGTATACTTTGCGTAGCTGGAATTTTGAAATATTCTTTGGGACGCTGATATCTGCGTATTGAATAATGGTGGAGTAATGGATAGCGGCTCGGATTGAATATTTAGAGCGTTCAAATTCTAGTCGAATCCATTACATTCACTTACGTGCTAATAACCTGATGAATCCTCTTCTCGCCCCCCAGCTATGGGTAAATAGTAGGATAGACCGGGTTTTATAAACTTGGATGGCAACTGGTCTACCGCAAAAAGAAATGGCAATTTATTGCGGGGGAAAAAATCTGCCTCGTCAGTCATGTATGGAATAATGCATAATCACTTAAGCGTGTATCACGCATGGAAAATAACTGACTGAACAGTTTGACACGCAGAGCAATAGAGAAAAATATTTAGCCATTGGAAACTCAGATGTACAAGATGGTTGTTAGTAGGGTTGAAGTCAGTCGGAGTTCAGATGAGTTCCATTCTCCAGTATTGTAGAGGAAAGGAAGTGTATGGGTGTATCGTCAGTGGTAGTACCTTTGTAGCAAAGCGGTCGGCCCCTAATTTACTCATGTGAGTTTGGATGTGGAGCGGTATTGGTTCACCGTCGCATGGGCATGGGCATACTTCGATCGGCCGGCTAAACTCTATGAGAATAGACGGAAGGTTTTCACGATCTGACCTATAAAGGGGGGGACGTTTTACTCAGAACCACCTGTTTTTGACGGCCATCCGCCACTCGCTAGTCTGGACGTCACACCTGCGCCTCAGAAGTCAACGGTTTTACTAGTGGGCGGATAAACTTCTAAAAGGAGGTAGCCTCAACATCCCCTGTGCAAATGCAATTGCCATGCCATTGCACTATTTCGCCGTGAATGTCACCAGTTGAAAGATCAATGTGGGGGATTGGTGACCACAGCGTCACAAAATGTGTGGATTGAATAAATGAATTCAAGACGGAAAACTATTTCTCTACAGAAACAAGCTATGACCAGATCAGACCAGCTTGAACCAGCGCCCTGATTGAAAACATTCGTGTCCACACGATAAAAAAATGACATTGTTTCACAACCCGACTCAGTGTGTGTGGTGGGGTTCAAGTAAATCTCCTTCTCCCCCGCCGCAACTAGCTATGGTTAAATAGCAGGGCAGACCGGGTTCTATAGCCTTGGATGGCAACTTGTCTACTGCAGAAAGCATGGCACATAAGTGATTCTTTTTTTTTCTTTCTAACGGAGTTATTTCTGTTTCTTAAAACAGTACTAAATTGCTAGGTGATATTTCTCCTCCTGTATAGCAGTGTATAGTGACGATCTACTAGAAGCACAGAAATGCTGGATCTGCAGAAGGATGATGAGGATACCATGAATTGAAAATATGGGCAACGAAGAATTTGAGGAGAAAATGGAAACAAGACGTAAACTAATACTTAATATCAAGAACAGACAG
Source organism: Acanthosepion pharaonis (assembly GCA_903632075.3). Lineage (NCBI taxonomy): Eukaryota > Metazoa > Mollusca > Cephalopoda > Sepiida > Sepiidae > Acanthosepion > Acanthosepion pharaonis. The sequence continues at coordinate 786,071 of CAHIKZ030000966.1, forward strand.
GTGAAGTTTCCTGGGCATATAATGAGAAAGGACGGCTTGGAAAATCAGATACTCACGGGACAGATAGAGGAACAGAGGAAAATAATGCATAACATACTTAGTGAGCTTGACTAAATGGATGGCGGAACTGGAATTAAAGAAATAACAGAAAGACAATGTTTATTAAGAGCTACAAGGGACAGGAAGTTGCGGAGAGCTATGACCGACTATGTCCTGAGGGGACACGGCACATATTTTGTTTAGCATTTGGAAGACATATTTCGCTATCCCAATGTGACTTCGGATTTCAGTGACGCACTTTCCATCTTTTGTAACAAAACACTTCACAGATATTTAAATTGTTCTACTTGCTTGATTTAGGTATCTCCAATTTGTAATTTGTGATTATAGAGAGGTAGAAGCAGGTTGATTATAGATAGATAGATAGAAACGGACTGATAGATAGATAGATAGATAGATAGATAGATAGATAGATAGATAGATAGAAACGGACTGATAGATAGATAGATAGATAGATAGATAGATAGATAGATAGATAGAAACGAACTGATGATAGAACTGAAAGAAAAGAAAGAAAGAAAGAAAGAAAGAAAGAAACGGACTGATGATAGATAGATAGATAGATAGATAGATAGATAGATAGATAGATAGAAACGGACTGATGATGGATAGTGTTGTGGTAGGATCCACCTAATTTGCATAGTGGATTACCGACCATATAAATATGGTTGGTACCGGGAAGACGAGAGGAGGAATCAAGAGATTCAATCCAGAGACTCTGCCCGACTGCGACTAAGTCAGCACATTCTCCAGGAACGGTCTTCCCAAGAATATACAAAAGACTATATGTAAATATTCTGTACACTTTCTTGTTTCAATACATTTTGTTCTAAGTACATTTTGTGTTGTATTATTATTCCATGCATTAATCAAGATTCAACAGATAGATAGATAGATAGATAGATAGATAGATAGATAGAAAGAAAGAAAGAAATAAAGAAAGAAAGAAAGAAACGGACTGATAGATAGATAGATAGATAGATAGATAGATAGAAACGGACTGATGATAGATAGATAGATATTGTATATATATGCACATAGAGAGAGAGTATACGAGCGAGAGAAAGAGAAATCAATTTAAAGCCGAGAATAAAATATATTCAATGAAAATATTAATTTCAAGCTGCTGAGACATAGTTGGTTCAACGAAGGTGATTGTAAATATGATATAAGGAACCTTTAAATTGAAATCAACAACTGATTATTCTTAAGAGATAGATAGATAGATAGATAGATAGATAGATGGGATAGATAGATAGATAGATATTGTCTTATATGCAAGACTCTTCTCCGGGCTCGGGCGTGTTTGTCTAAAAATAAATACGTCAAAATTCACCTCCACCCCAGCCGTGCACCAAGGGGTAAAATCTCCGACTGATACCAAATCGATCCCGTCTTGAGTCGATCGGATGTCTATCCACACTTATGAGATATAAAACAGCAAAACTGTCTGTCAGTGGATGACAATATATATATATATATATATATATATATATATATATAAAGTCATTTTTATGTTTATACCTACTTTTTTATAGATACAAATATTTAAGTAAATGCTCTCTTTATAATAAACTGTATTAAACAACATTTATCGACAACGGAAAATTTACTTAAATACTTGTATCTATAAAAAGAATGTATAAACATAAAAATGTCTTATATCAATTGTCGGACTTTGTCCATTTCATAATGTGTGACGTCATATATATATATATATATATGCACATAGAAACACAGAGAGAGAGAGAGAGAGAGAGAGAGAGAGGAGACGAGAGGGAAAGAGAAAATCAATTTAATGCCGAGAATAAAATATGTTCAATGAAAATATTAATTTCAAACTGCTGAGAAATAGTTGGTTTAAAGAAGTTGATTGTAAATATGATATAATGACTCTTTTAATGGAACCAAGAACTGATTATTTTAAAGAGATAGATAGATAGATAGATAGATAGATAGATAGATAGATAGATAGGTAGGTACATAGATAGATAGATTCGTTTAATAAGGAAATGATAAAATATACCTATTTTCAATTGATGTTTAGTCTTTTCTTCTCGCTTTACTACTGTGGGAATTCTCGTATATTTCTTTCTGTGACTCTCATCAACACTGTGTCGTCTGCAGATCTTATGTTCTTAAGACAATGGCCGCCAATAAAAAGACAAGGTAGGAATTCTAATACCATCAGAATTGCCCCACTGTACAGGTTGACTAAATCCAGTGAGAAGACACATCCTTTTCTTACACCTCTTTCTATTTTTCATATCTACTGAATTCATTTACTAACCGTATTTGAAATAAAGCGTGCATAGAATCAATATATCCAGTCATATAGAATAAGCAGTGGTAAACGTTGGCGTGGTTGCTTTTAAAAAGACTTCGTTCAATTCATCTGCTTCTCTTGAATATTGTAGTTTGATTGTATAACAGATGTTGTTGGTAACTCGCGAGATATTAATTCTAGTCAGTCTGATGATAAAGGCCATTATTTCTGACTTTCGTGTCTGGGTATATTAGATGGCAAATTATCAGAGTTATCGATTGATTTATTCAACTGATCTTGGTTATTATGGTCACAACGTTTTACCATTGTTGTACGCTCGGAGGCCTAGCAAAGAATGGGATACAGTATTTGGAGACATTGTTTCGCAAAAGACAGACATTAGATTCAAGGCCCTAAAATTATAGTGAACTGGGTTCTTCGAAAGAAAATTAAGAAGGGTAGAAATAGTTGGGTTAAAGAAGGTGGTGTTTGTAATTATAACGTAGTGAGGTCTGGACCAGATAGATAGATAGATAGATAGAAACAGGCAGATTATAGATAGAAAGAGACAGATTATAGATAGATAGATAGATAGATAGATAGATAGATAGATAGAAAGAGACAGATTATAGATAGATAGATGGATAGATAGATAGATAGATAGATAGATAGATAGATAGATACAGACAGATTATAGATAGATAGAAAGAGACAGATTATTGATAGATAGATAGATAGATAGATAGATAGATAGATAGAAACGGACTGAAGATAGATAGATAGATAGATAGATAGATAGATAGATAGATAGAAGCAGACAAACTATAGTTAGATAGTTAGTTAGATACATAGCTAGCTAGATAGAAACTAAATATAGTTATATAATAAATATATATATTTATATATAAATAAAAACAAAGAACAGTAAGATATATAATCCGGTGTTCTTATAGATATTTTTTATTTTTACAAAATAGTGCTCAATGTAAATGTACAGATCATTAATATTATAAATTGATTTATTTAAAATATGTTTTTTTCGCTACACAGTTCTAACCATGTTTCAAAAATGGAAGCTAAGAGCTACGAATTTAATTTTGTAATTAAATTAAAGACATTAGTTCCATTTCATCCTCAAGCGAATTTTGGAGTAACTTTTAAAATTACTGGGTTTTAAAGACACAGCTAAAATCCCGTTTCCAGGGTTACAGATAAATCTACTTCAACTGGACAAGGGGTATCTGCGTTTTCCTTATGTCTGTATCATTGTATCGGTTATTAGCTACATTTTGGTAAGGGGTAAGGATGTATTTTTCAATGAAAACTGACATCCGTTGAATGCAGGTCGTCTGGATTTTTTAAATTTATTGTTAACGGCAAAAATTCTTACGGCATTTTTTTCTATTTGTAAATTTAAAGATTTTCTGAGGTGTTCAGATTAGAATACTTTTTATTTAAATACGATTTGAAATATTCTCATTTTTAAGTTTTATTATACTATAATTTTTTTAAGAACAGTTAAACGTATTAGAATCCCTTATCGTATGTAGGATTATTTTTACATCAAATATAAGTATGTATATTAGGTTACGTTTTTTTTTATATTATTTAAGTAAAATTTATGACAATGACGGCAAAAAATAGTTACTTAATTTCACTCATTTAGTAAACTTTTATTTTTTATATATATAAACCTAGTAATATATTGTTTCTTATTTAAGTACAAAAGGACATATATATATATATATATATATATATATATATATATATATATATAAATTAATTGATTTAAAATATGGTTATTTTTTTACAACAGTTCAACCATGTTTCAAAATTGAAGCTAAAACCCTAATTTTATTTTTTGCAAAATAAATTAAAATTATTGGTTCTTTTCATCTTCAATTTTTTGAAACATGTCTCAAAAACTGTGTAGCGAAAAATAACCATATTTTAAATCAATTAATTTATAATATTAATGCTCTGTAAATTTACATTGAGCACTATTTTGTAAAAATAAAATATCTATAAGAACACCGGATTTTATATCTTACTGTTCTTTCTTTTTTTTATTTTTTATATTTATATTATATATATATATATATATATATATATATATATATATATATATATATATATATATATATATATATATATATATATAGAGAGAGAGAGAGAGAGAGAGAGAGAGATACTGAGCAGCTCGATGCGGTGTAATAGTTAGCAGGTTTGTATCGTTAGTACAATTACGACTGAGTAGTGAGTTCGATCCCCACTAGGTGCCCTGTACTTTTGGCTTTGTTCCACATCTAAGCTATGCTAAGAAAATCGCTAGAGAGAGAGAGAGAGAGAGAAAGATATATATATAGAGAGAGTACGATAGATAGAAAGAGAAAACAATTTAATGCCGAGAATAAAATATATTCAATGAAAATATTAATTTCAAACTGCTTAAAAATAGTTGGTTTAACGAAGATGATTGTAAGTATAATATAATGACTCTTTAAAATGGAATCAAGAACCGCTTATTCATAAAAGATAAATACTGTTTTGACAGTTACGGTCTGGGAAGTGTGATGAAATGTGGCATCGTATTCTGTCACTCCACTTATGACTTGGACGTTAATATAGTTTCTCTCCCATTTTTATTTAATCTCGTGACGTTTAGGGACGTAGCGGCACCATGTGTACTGCAGCCGTAGTAGAAATATGGTTTATTGGGCAAGATAACCAGACGGAACCAAAACCTCTCCAGGTCGGTTTTGAATCCGTTTAATAAGGAAATGATCAAATATGGAATGAAATACTTTTTTGTGGGTTTAAATTGAATAGGGTGTGATGAAATGTGATATCGTATTCTGCCCCTACACTAACGACTTGGACGCTTTCATTGTTTCTCTGCCTTAAGTATGCTGATTAGGTAGTCATTTACATATCACTACATGGGGCCTCATGTGGGAAATGATTTGACGACAATTAGGAAATTAAGATTGGATAATAGAAAACAGAATGGAATTTACTTACAAGGTAGGAAAAAATGTATCAAGGTGCGGTTAGATAAAAGTACATTTATGAATTCAGCATTTAATCTCCTTCGAAGTTGTCTCCTTCTGGAGCTACAAATACTATCCAGTCTCATTTATATTTTGGGTGTAGCGAGCAGCTGCCTCGTCCCATTCCTTTGAATCTCCTCGACCCCTAAAATTTTTTTTTTTCCTTTCAATTGGGACTTGATTTTTGGAAAGAGGAAAATATCACAAGTGCGAGATCTAGGGAATGTAAGTCCTTGGCACAAAACTGCTGCAGAAGCCATGATCGCTGATAGAAGCTCTGTGATGCAGTGAGGTGACCACACTCTACACACTCTCCTTTCAACCACCGTGATAAACAATGGAATTGAGCGAGAACTTTATAACTTAGTGTGTATGCGCGACATATTGAAAATACGTGACGAGTTCATCAGAAAGGTCTGAGAATTTTTACGTAAATGAGATAAAACCGGTTGGCCAAGTGATTTCTCCAACATATTTCAGCCAACCAGACTTTTTCAGCCAACCAGGCATTTTTTTTCAGCCGACCAGACTTTTTCAGCCAACAATATATTTTTCAGCCAAACAGTCTTTTTTCAGCCAACCAGACTTTTTTCAGCGAAACTAATTTTTTCAGCCAGATTTTTTCAGTTAACCAGTCTTTTTCAGCCAAACAGACATTTTTTCAGTCAACTAGATTTTTTCAGTCAAACTAATTCTTTCAGCCAACCAGACATTTTTTCAGCTAACCAGACTTTTTCAGACAACCAGATTGTGTTGAATATTAAGGTAGGATTATTAATTTGATCGTTATTTTTGGGGGGATGCCCGTATTTGAGTAGACGCCCGTTTATTCTTAATTAATATGTTACTCCTTCAACATTTCTGAACATTCTTTAGAAATTCCATTGTCTTCTCGAATGTTTAGACTGGTAGACGAAATAAAATACGGTTAATTTTTTAATTTATTTTTTTATCGTTTATTACCTCCTGGATTAGATTGTAATAATGACTCAAAGCCATAAGAGACAGAAATTTGTTTAAAGCCATGATCATCAAAGAACCGAAAAGTCCCAACATCCTCCTTAGCTGGTGGAAAACCGTATGGATCAAAATTATTTAAAATTTTTGTAGGCTTTTACTTGAAAACTTAATTCACAACTAAAACTATTTTTTCCACCGCAAGAAAAATTGGCTCCCTGTGCCGCGCCAGGAAATTTTTCTCGGCGGAGTCGTTCCTTCAAATCTACAAATCAACCATTCGCCCTTGCATGGAATATTGCTGCCATATATGGTCTGTAGCCCCTTGTGTTTTTCTCAAGGTCCTTGATAAAATCCAGAGACGGATATGCAAAATAATTGGCCCTGATCTGGCACCTCTTCTACAGTCAAACTCTTACAGACATGCCGTTGCCTCCCTCTGTCTTTTTTACAAATACTTTCACGGTAACTGCTCCGATAAGCTGCTTTCGCTGGTTCCCAAACTTCATGAATTTAAGCATCCAGCAAGGCTGGCATCTCGCTCTCACCCTTTCACTGCACTGCTAAATGTAGCCGTCTCTTCTACTCCAAGAGCTTCATGTCGCGCAATTCTCCCCTGTGGAACTCCATCCCTTTTTCCTGTTTCCCTGATAGCTATAATCTCCAACTATTCAAATGTAATGTTAATCGACGTCTCCAGATGCCTTGATCTATCCACTATGTTTCTCTTCACCCTTTCGTCTATCACTCCTATTTGCTCTCGCCCCAACTCTCTATAACCTCTTGCATGCTAGTGGCTTCCCACTAGCACGCAAGAGGTTACATTATAAATAAATAAATATATATATATATATATATATATATATATATATATATATATATATATATATATATCCGTCGTCCATCGGCATCCGTCTATTTCGAGATGGAGTAGCGCGGTGCACTACGAGCCTGGGCCGGATATTTAGAGAACTAGGTTTGCCCAGACGTCTAGTTCCTTCTCTCGGCCTTGCTAGTTTGAATTCAGTGTTGTCCTTCTCCTAGACCAGTTGTCATCCAAGGCTATAGAACCCAGTCTGTCCTGCTATTTACTCAGAGCTTGAGGGAGAAGGGTATTAGCACGTAAGTGAATGTAATGGATTCGACTGCAATTCGAACTCAGCTCTCCGATTCCTCAATCCAAACAAATATCCATTACTCCACCGTGCCTCCTCCTCCTCATATATATATATATATATATATATATATATATATATATATATGTGTGTGTGTGTGTGTGTGTGTGTGTGTGTGTGTGTGTGTGTTGCTGATGTGGAAGACTACTGGATTTCAGCGGTTTGTTGATAAAGGCATTTAAGGCTAGCACGCTTTGTGGTAGAGTGCTCAATATGGAAGGTAGAGATAGAGCGTTAATAAAATTAATGAAAAAGTTTTCAATTTTTCACTTAACTCATTTTTAATTCAAAGTTTCCTGGTTACATAGCTGCAACCACTCTTCAGAACAGACTGCTAATATATCTTGTTTTCTTTGTACTGTTATCTGTTGTATGAGTGGGTTACACTCTTTTTCATTTGATGGCTGTTAATTGATTGTTGATTTCTTTTCCTTTTTCTTTTTTTTATTGTTTCATTCTTTTCTTACATTCTCTGTCGCCCTCTGGTTTATTGCGATTGTGTTATGGTTGTACATTTGTGTGTCTATATCCGTGTGTGCGAGTGTTTCTTTATGTGTATGCCTATATATATATATATATAAACGCATGTATGTATACAGACATGCAATTACACACTCACCCGCACGTGTATGTTTGTGTATTTCTGTATGTGCGTCTAATTGTGTGTTTCTGTTTGTGTGTTTATTCGTATTAATTGTATTTCTTTCAGTTGATCTTGGGTTTATTATTATAGTTTTGACCAAATTTTTGTGTGTATATGTAATTTTGTATGGTTGCTTGTTTATGTGTAGGTATTGTTTTGCGCATGTGCGTTTATGTGTATGTCTTTGCATATACACATATGCATGTATATATATCTACAGGCAAGTCCGCACTCGCCCGTGTTTGTTTGTGTGTTCGTGTGTGCGTTTGTTTGTGTTCATGTCTGTGTTTATGTGTAAGTATATTCGCGATCCTTTATGTGGTCCCATATTTTTTTCTACTTTCGATTGTTTGTATTTAGTATATGTATGTGTTTTTGAGTTTTATAAAAATTGTATTTTTGGTAAATTTTGTTGGCATTGGGGATAAACTTTTTCTTGGTGGATTAGTTTTGCGATTGATATGGATTATCTGTTAGCGTCCCTTGTGTTTGCCTTTTGTTTTGTATTTCTTTTCTTTTTATATTTCTGTTTAGGTAGCAAAGTAGACGTTCGTTTAGATGTTTAAAGAGTTAAGTGACGAAACCTCTTCGTTATTTATACAGGGTGTCCATAAAGTTCGTATGCACTTTAAAAAATTTATATCTTTATTTATATTCACGATGGAAATAATCAGTAAAAATGTTATAAAGTTTAATGTACCTAGTTTAAAGTATAGCTAAAATGACTAATGTGTTTCCAGGCATTGCTGCAAATAAATTGGCAAATGTTTTCCGTGAACTGCAAAATCGTATTACCCTTTGCATTGCTAATGATGGAGGACATGTGGGCACTTAAATAAAATTTCAATAAAACTTTAAAAATATAGATTTATTTCATTCTAATCCTTTTTACAAATTATTTCTATCGAAATGCAAATAAAGTCATAATTTTTTAAAGTGCACACGAACTATATAGACACCCTGAATATATATATATATATATATATATATATATATATATATATATATATATATATATATATATATATGTGTGTGTGTGTGTGTGTGTGTGTAAACAAATGACGCCAGACACTACGAAATGGACAATGTCCGACAATTATTTTAATATATTTTATTGTTATACGATATTTATATATACACATATATTTAATTAAATGCTCAGTTTTATAATAAAAAGGATTAACAACATTTACCGGCCTGAACGTCCGAGAAATTTCATAGTAATTATGCGTTAATATAGTTAATGTTGTTAATACTGTTTATTATAAACAGAGTATTTACTTAATTATGTCTGTATATATAAATAACGTCACACACACACACACACATATATATATATATATATATGTGTGTGTGTGTGTGTGTGTGTGTGTGTGTGTGTGTGTGTGTGTGTGTAATTGTGTATTTAGATAAAAATTCGTGTTTTATACAAGTTTTTTGTTAAAGAAGACTGATGAGATAAGTTACTTTAAATATAAATATAGAATTTTAGATAAGTTATTTTAAAAGCGCTCGGAGATATACATATATATATATATATATATATATATATATATATATATATTTACATGTATGTATATATATATATATATATAATTATATGACATTTGTATTGGTTTTATGAATTTAATGTACAGAAATGATGCTATAAATGAATAAAAAGCTTAATCGCAGTACCATATCGGTTTTCTTTGACACAAATTAAACATACAGACACAGACACACACACACACACACACACATATATATATATATATATATATATATATATATATATGACAATGTGGAAAATGTTTTCGTACGTCGTGTTTCCTTCTTTAAGGCTTTATCAGGCTAAGTTTATTCTTACGTGGATGCGAGAACCCATGCTCAGGATCGGGAGACCCTGAAAATTTTAAATTTCAAAATAATTTTGTTGTTGCTGATATATGTTTTTCGTATATAATCTCGCCAATTTCAAATAGATTCTTTTTTGTTGTTGTTGTTGTTGTTGTTTTCTGTTTGTTTCCTTTAACTTTGTTATTAATTGCCCGACATTGTGATAATAGAATATCTGCTAAGAATGGTGAAACGTTGTAAGAACCTGGACGTATATTTCCTGGGGATGATCCAACGATTAAACTAGGTACCTCCACTTTTACCGGCAAAATTTCCGATACCTAGCTTTAAAATAAATTTTTAAAAATGAAAAAACATGCTTGAAGATTTCATTTTAGTTTTAATTGAAAGTTTAATCATTAAATTTATTATTTCCATTAAGGAAACAATTCTGGTGTATTTCAGATAGAAACTATATACATTGGAATGTCAAATTTAATTTTGGAATTTCAAATTTTCGTAATTCCCGCCATTTTCTTAATTTTACGAAATTTGTAAACAAACACAAATTTATCGATTTTAAAAATATTTAAAAAAGTTTCTGACACGTTATTTTAGTAAAATTAGAAAATTTAATGTTAAATTAATCTGATTTAAAAAAGAAATATTACTTACTTCTAGCATAAAAAAGTAATATACAACCAATTATTAACGATTGGTACTGTTATTTTTATCCAATACTTGATCTACGTGTTGATTGACGAGTGATGACAGCTACTACGGATGACCATAAATGAAAATTATTAGAAATCTGAGTAAACGCTTTTTTTTTAGTTTTAGTGAAAGGGGCAAATCTCTTTTTCTAATAATGGCAATTTCAGTCTACTGTACATGGAAATACGTAACGTATTAATTAAAAAAATACAACATAAAAAATTATATGAAAAAAAATTAGCACCACTAAGTTTATTAAACTTTGCAATTTTGAACTTGTAAATTTTGTTTCTACTTAATTACTAATTATCACAAAGAAATAGGCTAATACAGAATTTTGCAAGATTTTTAAACCATTATAAATTATTATAATTAAAATGTAAAACCAATGAAAAAATTCTTGTAAAATTTAATTATTCATCAGAAAAAATGTATTTCTTCAGGCAATAATGACCTTAATATTACTTATTTACAAAAGCAATTAAAAGCTTTTCTAATTAAATAATATCATAGATTTATTGGATTCATTATTTTTCAATTCAGAGCAGATTTTTAGTTAATTAGCGCAAATTAAAAAAAAAAAGAGTAGTTGATTTACCATCTCTAATGACTTTTACTTTAACAAAAAAAATTTGTCAGGAAATAAAAAGGTTTTGAACGAAATTTCAGGAAAATAAGTAAGTGGGGTGTAACATATTTTAAAAAAAAATATTTTTTACCAAAATTTTCTAGAAAGAAATATTTCAAAAATAATTTCATTCATTTGTGAATAAGTCCTGAAAATTTCATTAAAATCGGACAATTACTTGATTTTTACAAGAATTTCCAAATCAATGTGTTTTCAACGGAAAAAAAGCGCGAAAAAAACAATGTTATTTTAACAGCACCGCTATGACGTAAACAAAAGAAGATTTTAACCAAAATTTCGAACGTGTTAAAAAATAATAAAAAATTTCAAAAAATATTTAAAAAATACTTTGGTCTTTCATCTTAATAATAACATAAGCATTTTGACGATAAAACTTGATTTACGTTAAGTTTGTGGCATTTTTCATTACGCTATGCCGTTTTCCCGGAAAAAGTGGACGTGCCTAGATTAAACATTTTCTAGATCATCCACAGGAACTTCATTCGCGAAGAGATTGTCCAGCCCTTACTGCCATCTAAGGGAACTGATATTATGTAACCGTTCAGTCAATATATATCAATGACGTCACACGTTTGATAATGTGTGACGTCGTTTGTTTACATTTGGATACGCGATGAGCAGATATGAATGTACGTGAGAGAATCATGGAAGATTACAGTTTAAAAGCAGTAAAATCGACTTTGCCGACCGAACGATCCTCTGTGGCCCAATCGGTTAAGGCACGTCAGGCTATATGAGGACGAATATTTTCTATGAAAATTTTTCGGACATTCAGGCCGGTAAACGTTGTTTAATACTGTTTATTATAAACAGAGCTTTTACTTAAATATTTGTATCTATAAAAAGAATGTATAAACATTTATGAATCATAATTTTTACTGACAGTGAAAATAGAGTTACTTTCCATCAGCATAGCTGAGGCTAGCTTCTATGGGAGTGACTTAATGCGCCTTCTCGGAAGAATGTTTTCAGTTGATATGAAAGGCCAAGATTGTATCGGATGAATTGCTAAATCTGTAGATAACAAAGTTCTTTCATTATGTCGCGCTAGAAAATTTTTATCGTCAGAATCTATTTTACATATATCCATTTATATTCATATATATTCACGTATATTGAGTCTTCAATTGGTCCTTGTGAATACTACTGCCACATCGGATCTGGTGCGGCTGCTATATATTTATAAATTCTTGATTAACACAAAACAACAATTTGCAATATTATTAGTCCCGATCTGGCATCTCGACTACTGCCCCTTTGCCATCGCTTTAACATAGCTTCATTATGACTTTCTATAAATACTTTCCTAGACTTTATGAATTTTAACACAGTACTAGATTGGCAGCAATGTCTCATTATTTTACAGTGTAAATAGTTAGTCTATATTTCTGAGATGAGGTATTATGTACAGTATTTACATTAGTCGGACTATTGTCCTCATCTTTGTCCACATGTTTGATGGATGTCACTTATCAGTTATCTCCTGCTAATTTTCCCTCTGTCAAGGACACATGGCACAGTGGATAAAGGCGTTGGTTAGATCCAGTGACAGACCCAAAGAAGGTGAGTTCAATTCCCGGTTAAGGCAGTGGAGAACTTTCAGAGGGAAAATTAGCAGGAGATAACTGATAACTGACATCCATCAAACATGGCACGTGGAACTAGAACAGTCTACCCCAGTGATCGAAATAAAGGGTTCAGTTCGAAATTCCAACCACCTGAAGAAGGCCGGAGCGTACAACGGCCGAAACGTTGTGACAAATATGGCGACAAAGATGAGGACAATAGTCCGACTAATGTAAATACTTGAAATGGTTAGTTGTAACCGCATGTTCTATGCTAATGGTTTCTTTTATCGCATGTAGAACTTTTCTCGGCTTCTTGCTTCACAGTAAACTTTGTTCATCAAATCTTTAAATCCAATGTCAATCGTTATTTTCCTCTTCTTAATTCTTGTTATTTTATTTTTCTCTCTCCTTAATTTCTTTTTATGTTCCGTGTCCTTTCGGGACGTAGGCGATCATGGCTCTCCACTTCCCTCTATCCCTTGCAGCTCTCAACAAGTACCTTCATTCTGCTACCTCCCCCAGACCACGTTCTGTCGTCCACTTGCTTAAGTCCGCCATTTATGTCACGCGTTGTTCTCATTTGTCTCTTTCCTTATATTCGACCTGTGAGTATCAGATTCTCCAGGCCCTCCTTCCTCATTATGTGTCACAGAAACTTCAGGTACCTCTTCTTGATATTAAGTATAAGGCGGCTCCTTTTCTTTTTATGTGCCATGTCTTTTCGGGACGTAGGCGATCATTGCTCTCCACCTCCCTCGATCCCTTGCAGCTCTCAACAAGTAACTCCCCTCTGCTACCACCTCCAGACCACGATCTCTCATCCATTTGCTTAAGCCCACCAGGAATGTTTTCCCTTGTCTCTCTTTCCCTCTATTCGACCCGTGAGTATCAGATTCTCCAGGCCCTCCTTCCTCATTATGTGTCCCAGAAACATCAGCTGCCTCTTCCTGGTGTTAAGTAAAAGCCTTCTCCTTGTTTGCATCCACTCTAAGACATCATCGTCGTTCACACGCTCAGTCCATAATATCCTCAACATCCTTCTGTAGAATCACATCTCAATCGCCTCGAGTCTCTTCTTCAACTATGAGAAAATCGTATAACATTGGTTGCCGTAAAAAGGGACAGATGTCACGTAACATCTCAGTATTCTTTTCTTTGATACCAAAGAAATCCTGTCTCGCAATACTCTGCTCAGCTTTTGGAATGTGTTCTTGGTCATTCAAAGACGTCTACTGATATCAGTGTCGCACTTACTGTCCTTTGTCAAAACGCTTCCCAGATATTCAAACTTCCGCGTCTGCTTGATTCTGGTGTTTCCAACCTGCAGATCGTATTTCGGGCTCATCCTTTTACTGATGACCATGCATTTTTTTTTAATGCTTAGTCCTTTCTTCCCCTTAACACTCAGCAACCTCTTGCGTCTTAGTGGCTTTATTGCCTTACTTGAGGTGAAATGATTAAAAGAAAAATATTAATACATTACTTACTTATTAAGCGTAACCAGTGCAATTTTAAATTACTTAAATATGGCTGCACTCTTTTACGGTATATATAGATACAAAAATATCACATTATTTTGAGATGATTCCTTGCTATCAATTATCTCGGAAAAAAGGCTGTTTCTTGAGATATCTATTTTGGGGAGAACCACAACTAAAAAGAGAAAAGGTTTTATTTATTAAGGAATAGGTTCATCTCGTCTTACATCTTATTACAAAGCTCATTGTAACAGTCGGCCACATTATCTAACAATTTGTTTTCGTGGAGAAATAATGGGTTTTTTATTCCTTTTTATTTTGCTAAGGCAAAAGATTGCATTTTTAATATTGTAAGTCGTAAGTTGTTATGTCTCTAGACTTATTTCGTTTGCCTTTATCAACCAGGGGTATTTAGGAAGACGAAAAAATGTGGTACTGAAACGTAATGATGAAATATTTATATCCGTCTTTACTATTGTTAATCAAGATTATGAGCGTGCATAGACACATCAGCAAAGTCACAAAGGAGATAGGAGGTAGATAAACAAACATTCGTATCTATTGTTTACTTTGTGCTATGGAGAGGATCATAAACATTTAAATTCAAATAAACAAAAACGAATGCCAAGAACTTAAAATATCGTCAAGTCTTCTCAACGAGAGTGAAGCAATGAACTACACCAATAAGGTCAGAAATAGGAATTCCAATCTTAGACATTTTTCTATTTCCTTCCAAAAAAAGAAATACGAAGATTATTATAGAATGAATTATTTCGAATACAATGTAACCATTGTAATGAAATTTGATGATGTGTAGTTTATTTTGTTTTATGTCATATCAACCTCAATGGGTTATTTAATGCCGACAAGATTTTTAGGATAGGTCGTATGAATAGAATATGTATTCTTTGTATGAAATCAGTTAGCAGATCAGGATTCATTGACGTATGCCAGTAAAGAAGGTTTTTTCGAGCAGTTTGGCTTGCTTTATTTATTTACGGTATATTAACCTCAATAGATTATTTAATGCAGAAAAGATTTTTAGGTTATGTCGTATGAATAGAATATGTATTCTTTGTAAGAATTCAGTAGATCAGAATTCATTGACGTATGCTAGTAAAGAGGGGTTCTGTCGAGAGTTTAATTTGGGTTATTTTATTTTACGGTATATCAACCTCAATGTGTTATTTAATGCAGACAAGATTTTTAAGATAGGTTCGTATGAATAGAAAATGTATTCTTTGTAAGACTTCAGGTAGCAGACCAGGCTTCATTGATGTATGCCTGTAAAGAGGGGGTTTCTTGAGGCTTTGGTTTGGTTTACTTTTTTTACGGTATATCAAGCTCAAGGGGTTATTTAATGCCGACAGCATTTTTAGGATAGGTTCGTATGAATAGAATATGTATTCTTTGCATGAAATCAGTTTGTAGATCAGGATTCACTGACGTATGCTAGTAAAAAGGAGTTTTGTCGTGAGTTTGGTTTGGTTTATTTTGTTTTACGGCATATCAACCTCAATGGCTTATTTAATACCGACAGCATTTTTAGGATAGATTCGTATGAACATAGTATGTATTCTTTGGTTTAGATTGGTTTGGCTTATTTTGGTTTACGGCATATCAACCTCAATGGGTTATTTAATGCCGACAACATTTTTAGTATATTTTCATATGAACAGAATATTTATTCTTTGGTTTATATTGGTTTCGTTTATTATGTTTGACGGCAGATCAATCTCCAATGGCCTATTTAATGCCAACAACATTTGTTTATGATAAGTCCGTATGAATAGAATATGTATTCTTTGTAAAAGATCGTGTTTGGTTGACGTATTTTCGTAATGCGGAGTTTTATCGAGAGTCAAATCTATTGCTGCTACTTTTTTAATCAAAATTCATATTGCTGCTATTCTTAATAAAATATCTATTTTTGTACTTTCATATGTTTTGACCCCTGTGTGTGGATTAACTATTTGCCTATAGCTGAGACCTTAAGAGGTACTATCACCCGGAATAACGTTTGAAGTAATACAAAAATGTCGGATTTAAAATAAATCCAGTAATTCTTTAGAAATTGCTTGGTTTACGTTTTGGGAAAGAAAACGCAGCAGATATGAATGTTTCGAGCAAATAAATTGATTGAAGAGAATGTGTTTGTTACTTAAAAAAGCTAAAATAGAGCCTTGCCTACTGCGATGTACTTTGCACCCGGGTTTGAAAGAATACCGGGCCAATACGCACAGTCTTAACACGCTGAAATACTGGTTCTCGTACGATCACCGACGTTAAGCAACGTAAAATCTGGTCAGTACCTAGGTAGATGACTGCTCGAATACCACGTGCTTTAACTTTGGATGTGCGTGTGGTAACGGCTAACGAGCCGGAATTTGTAAACAGAGAGCCGAATTGGGTTCGTTATATACACTTACGCGGAAAGTAGAGGTATGAATCCATCTGGTGTCGCTCAGCTATGTATTAATAAGTAAGACTTGTATCAGTACATTATTATTAATTCCCCCAAAAATCTTAGAATCGAAAAATATTTTCTGGCTTTAAAATACCCCGCAAAAGGTTTATAATGGGGGGGGGTGCTTAGGAAGAGATTTATTCTCCCATTTGAATTCCCCATTATGGGCATAAGTGTCTCTGTGATATAATAACACTGTACTTCACATGTCTAATGGAATAGCTGAATAGAAAAAAGAATGAAAAAACATGCTTTGTTTCCAGAGAGAGTTTTATAATGCTATGCAAAGTTAGATATATATACACATATAAATGTGTCCCACACAGAGAAATTATAACATATATGCAACAACAAACAGTGTGCAAAAATAAGAGGAGACCTTACTTGTAATATTTCTCAAAGGGAAAACTGGAGTTATGGCGCTTTCTTTATGAACCCCTTTAAGCCATGTGTTTTTAGGGGTGTCCTTCTTCTCTGGGCTCTACATTACAACTGCCCTTCATCACTCTATCTCGGTGATATAATAACACTGTACTTCACATATGTAATGGAATAGCTGAATAGAAAAAGAATGAAAAAACATGCTTTGTTCTCAGAGAGAGTTTTATAATGCTATGCAAAATTAGATATATATACACATATAAATGTGTCCCACACAGAGAAATTATAACATATATGCAACAACAATCGGTGTGTAACAAAGGTGAACCTTGCTTGAAAGGAACACTGGAGTTACAGCCGTTTCACTATGAAACTGATTAGACCATATGTTTTTTTTTTCCTGTACGACCTACCGCTGTGGGCTAGGTACGCCCTTCTTCTATGTCTCTACATTACAACTGTTCTTCGTCACTCTATCCCCTGACGTAACTCGCCAGCAGCCGCGTGACCCTCCTGACTATATCAATGAAAGAGAGATAATTGCTGATAAACCGTAAAAACAAAAAAAAATCAATGAATCCAGAATGCTACTTCACAGGTTAAATCTAAATCTTATTTTTATTTGTGCCTTTGCGGGTTAGTGATACTCTTACGTAATCTTTCTCTATCACAAAGAATATTCAGTAGTGCTAGAATGAAGGGGAAGAATTAGCAGAACTGCATACAAGCAGTGCTGATTAATGGACTCCTGGTTGGTTCCTCAGTATTAATTCCAAGGTCCAAATCTGGTGCCCCTTCTGTTTGCCTCGGGGTTCTTGATAGGCTCCAGAGGCGGATATGCAATGTAGTTGGCCCTGCTCTGGCATCTCGTCTACACTCACTTTCTCACAGACGCGCTGTCGCCTTCCTCTGTCTGTTCTACAAATACTTTCATGGAAATTGTTCCGAGGAGCTGCATTCGCTGGATCCGAGTCGTCATGAGTTCAAGCGCCCTACGAGGCTGGCATCCCGCTCTCACCCCTTCACTGTCGAAACTCCTAAATGTAGCCGTCTCTTCTACTCCAGTAGCTTCATGTCTCGCACATCTCGCCTGTGGAACCCCTTTTCTTATTCCTGTTTCTCTGAGAGCTATAATCTCCAACTATTCAAATGTAATTTCAATCGACATCTCCAGTTGCCTTGATCTATTCACTACCCTTCCCCTCATCCTTTCTTCTATCACTCCTATCTGATCTTGCTCTAAATTTTCTGTACCCCCTTGCGTCCTAAATGCTTAAAAAAAATAATAAGTCCAAGTTTTGGGAATTGACGATTTGTTCTGGAAACTGAACAGTTCTCTTTGCATTTGGTCTTTTCCATGATTATTAACAAGTCGAAAGAAGAAATATTTGAGAAATTTGAAATCTTCCTTACTAGACCAGTATTACACATGGACAGTTATATGTTGCCGCCTCTAGAGCATAGGCTTCCAAGGATATCAGAAAATGGAATAATCAGCGTAAAATTAAGCATTTAGAGATTCTTGATAAAATACCAAAGGAGAATCAGCAATATTATTGATCCTTATCTGACATCTCGGTTTCAGTCACTTTCCCGCCAACATAAAGTTTCTTATCTCTGCCTTTTCTATAAATACTTTCATGGTGATTTTGTTAACGGAATTTCCTCTATAGTATTGTTATATACTCTACTTATGAACACTAATAGATATGTCCGCGTCCTTATAAATGCGTTTGATACTGTTGTAAGTGGGGTTAATATGCTGCCTACGCTGGAAACGTGGGAAACTCTTTCCGTGTCAAACTCTGTGCCTTTGAGCAGAGAGGAACCCGGACGAGACTCTGCCCTTCAGCATAGCTCATCCGGGGAGAGACAGATACCCAATTCCGCATATGCGGGGTCTCCGGGCAATTTTCGCCCGAGTCCACAGGCTCAGATACCCCACTTTAAATTTGGTTTTGTGCCACATCCTACCTCGTGGCGAGGCACGTGAATATCGTAATATGCTAAGTAGTTCACCACTAGCAGTGGTTTACCTACTTCACGACGCTGGCGAGTATTTTATTTTGTTGAAGCTTACCAGTTCATTTCCAAGCACCGTTTTGGTTATTTCTCATTCAGTAACCTTTTCTTGATTATAAAAAATGCCTAGACTTTACGAATTTAAGCGCAGTACTAGATTGGCGGTAAGGTCTCATTACTTTAAAGTTGAACGGTTCTAGGACAGTTGCGTAATAGACATTTGCCTCCCGGATATATGCGAACCAGGCAAGTGCGTCCATGGGCATTAGCCTCCCTGGACAAATGCCTCTCTGGATAATTAATTATCTCTGATAATATTTTGCAGCTTTTAAAGGGAATTACCATGAATTTTGAAAAAAAAAAAAACATAGGTAGCAATCATAAATTTAAAAAAAGGAAAAAAGAAAGAATAATATAAGTTTTTTTTAAAGTTTATTTTTTGTTCAAAATGCAATGACAAATTAAAAGTGTTGCAAGATAGCTCTACACATCCACTATGCTTTTGTTTCGTCGGCGTTTTTATGATAGTGCAAGCTATAATTTTCCTCGTTCACAAATATTTTTCTACCAGTGTTTGATTTTCGGGACTTAGCCATGGGTTCCATATGAAAAAATATAATCTATAAAATCCAGAATCTATTAGATGTTTGTGGTACTCATTGTTGAGTTGAAATGAAGCTGCTAGATTAATTTTTTATTACTTTAAAAAAGAAATTATACCCACCTTTTTTATATGCTTTCTGCTTGTTTAGAATAATTAAAGGTATTAGTGTGCAAATTTCTATATTAAACAATTCTTTAAAATAGTTTAAAACCTATCGATTATCCAGGGACGCAATTGTGTAGGGCCTGAAAAAAATGAGATTTTCTTTTATCACTTACGGGTTAGAATAAATTCTATCGACAGGTCTTGAACAGGGACTATGCAACGAGAGAAAGACAAGCATAAATATACAAAGTTTTTTATTCCAAAGATAGGACTTTTTTGTGCCTCTGTCAACAAAGGAGAGCCCGTGATTCATGTTGCTGGAAGAGCCCATCAGCGCGTACGAGCGTTCAGTTTGCTTCCTTCGCATGAATTGCAGTAAAAGTTGGAATACATAAGAATTAAATATTACAACGTGGGGGCACCAGAATTTTAGAAATACTAAAGTGGGGCATGGCCCTAAATTGGTTGGTATAGAGTAATTGTTAGCAGTGCTGTCACACTTGTTTCCAACTCAATGGTAAAGGTTTGTATTTCATACACACAATTTAAGTTGACTCCTAGTATTGAAAATACTTTTTTTAGGCTTGGAAACTCGATTTGTACAAATCGAGTTTCCAAGCCTAAAAAAAGTATCGCAGTTTACGGTATTGACATGCCAAATATCTTCAAATTATTTTTGACGGTTAGGTCCGGACCACTTGAGCCAAACCTGCAAAACCTATTGATCGTAAAAAGAAGATCAATATCGCAGTAAGTAGTATTTGCAAATTGAATGTCTTCGTGTTGTAAGTAAATATTATTTTGGACGAGACATTGTTTGTCAGTTCCAAGTGCAAATAAAGATTTTGTGTCGTTTGCCCAAATACCGGTGATTTCTAAAAATGAGTGTCACGTTGTTTGGCCAAAGAATGTCTCACTGGAATATTGTGCAGAATCTAAAATACCAAAGCTGTATGACGAAATATTATAAAGTTACATATTGCCTGAAAAAAAATGAGATTTTCTTTTGTCGCTTTTGTCGCTTAGCTGTAATTTTCCTCGTTCACAAATATTTTTCCACCAGTGTTTCATTTTCGGGATATGCCATGGGTTCCAAATTAAAAAAAATATAATCTATAAAATCCAGAATCTATTAGATGAGTACCACATACTCACTGCTGGGTTGAACTGAAGCTGCTAGATTAATATTTTCTTACTTTAAAAAAGAAATTATTCTCTCCTTTTTTATATGTGTTAACTAAATTTCTGCTTGCTTAGAATAATTGAAGGTATTGGTGTGCAAATTTCTACATTAAACAATTCTTTAAAAAAAATGATAACTTTAAAAACTATCAATTATCCAGGGACGCAATTGTCAAGGGCCTGAAAAAATTGAGATTTTCTTTTGTCGCTTACGGGTTAATGTTAGGGTTAGAATAAATTCTATCGCGAGGTCTTGAACAGGGACTCTGTAATGAGAGAAAGATAAGCATAAAAATGCAAAGTTTTTGATTCCAAAGATAGGACCTTTTTGTATATTTTAGTTTATTTCGATTTTCAATATACATTACAACTTCGGTTCTCAAACGTCTCACATGTCGAGCAAATCGGTTTTCGAACAAAAAATTCCAGATGAGAATGACTCGGTTATCGAAAAAAAATTCGGTTCTCGAACAACATTGCCGAACCAATTTGACACGAACAGACTAATTTCTGAGTCGACCGACGTGTTGTATACATTCGTGTGTTATGTTGTGTTGTGCTTTTTTTTCCCCCAATTTTATTGTACTGTGACTTTTTTCTCTAGTTTGATTCCTACTGGAAAATAGTTTCGCTTTACGAATATTTCGGGTTACAAACGCCTTCAGGAACGAATTAAATTCGTGAACTGAGTTTCCACTCTACTGGATTTCTCACCATATAATACAGCCCGATGTAGAACACACAATTTCATTTAATAATCTTTAGTATTCTTTTCCATTTTCTTCATTATCACTTAATTGACATCTTAGAAAAATAGTGGAGTGGTTTCTAGAAAAAACATCAGTGAATTCAGATTATTCTTCTCCTGGAGTGGTTGTTAACCTCCCAATCTAGAGAACCCGGTGCCTCTTGTTATTTAATCTCTATTTCGGAAGAATATATTGGCTCATGTATTTCTATGTGAATATTTACCGTTTCTTTACAAGGAGACATTTGACTTTCATTGACCGAGCAGTTAGTGCTACTTACGATTAAAAATATTCCTATAATAAAACTTTTCTTTTTCAAGAAAAACACTTTCCTGTTTAGCTAGGGGCTTTCTTCCCGATATTATATTTGAAGGAGTGTCGAAAAACAACATCTTGATTACACTTTTAGTTTCTCGTGTATTTAGTTGTTTCTGCTAGTGAAAGGCCTCACGTGATGCGTTTTTTGGCTTATTATCTACAACCTTGTGCAAATTAATTGAAGCAAAACAAATAAATCCGTTATTATTTTTTTCTCGCGTTTTCCAATGAAGCATGACCCATTGCATATATCACTACTTCGTATGTCCATTCCAACGAAGTTTTTCCTTGCGTAGTGACCACAGATTCTCGATTGGATTTAAATCAGGAGAGTTTAGTACTTTGATTTGCTCACTGGTAAGCCTTGCCAGTGTGTTCGTGCAGTGTTACAATTTTCGTACGCTTAGTTGGGGTAATGTCCATCAAAGACAATGACCGCAGGACAACTAATAGACAGTTTAGACAACATAGTCTGGGCGTGATAAAAATCCGATGCAATCACGAATGACGCAATATTTTTAAAGGCCAAACAAATTTCATCATACAGCCCGAAAATAGATTCATATAAATCATAGAAATCGAATACAGCCTGTCACTTCAGTGGGTCTAAAACTGACCGTATGGTGAAAGAAAGTAAACTAAAGCAGTTGTTTCAATTAATTTGCACAAGTGTGTACAATTGTTTGTGATATATCCTCAGTTCACAAGGTTCGAAAAAAAACGGCGATGCTTGCTAAGAGCTACAGGCTTAGTTCAGTGGAAGCCATTTTAACAATTTGATCAGGGGAGGCAGTTATATACAGCTGACAGTTTAGTTTGCTGAGCTGGCTTGGCGCCATGCATGGAATTGATATGAAAGTCTAGAACAGACAAGTCTATTAAAGAACGTGATTGATTTTCATAGATTATTATTACAGCTTTGTAGCAACTTGCAGTGTTAGGCGAAAGTAAATCTATCGCAACCTATTCTAAGTTTAGCCCCCTTTTCTCTTATGCTAAATCTGTTATAATTGATCCATTCGCCAGGGGGGGGGATTTGAAGCGTTTCCTATTTATTATTCGTATTTATTATCCGTATATACTCGAGGATGGGTCGCACTTTTTTTTTCACTAAAATGTCGACAAAAATTGGGGTTGCCACTCGATATCATCGAGAACCGGAAGTAGACTGACGTATCAGTAGTCCAGGCGAGTACCCGGAACGCCGGGATAGGCCTGAGCAAGACAGAAAAATAATTATTCCCGACATTTCGATTTTAGGCAATCACCTTTTTCAACATTACCGATTTATACATCGAGTAAAAGCTTTCGATCCCCACTGCATACATTTACCTTGTATTATCTGGTTTACAACGAAATACTATCATTTTGAAGTGATTTTAGAACTGGAGTGATTACCGGTATTCAAATGTTCGTCTGCACAGATCAGCCCAGCAATCGATAAGTAAATGAAAATGAAAAGAATATTTGACAGTGATGATGACGAAGAAGAATTTTAGGAGGTTTCACCCCTGATGAAGTTTAATAACAATATCTAAATAAATAAAAACATTTCTTATGTTTTAATATATGCAAGCCAAGTTTTGAAATAAAGGTGAATTTTTGAAAATATTTCAGTATTTGTCTATATTTCTGAGATGAAGTATTATGTACACTATTTACATTATTCCGACTATTGTCCACATCTTTGCCGCCATATTTATTACAACATTTCGGCCCTTCAG